>CAJNIZ010011869.1:53414-83561 GCA_905231905.1 Symbiodinium pilosum | reverse complement strand
CCCCCCCCCCCCCCCCCCCTGTGGTTTAGGGTTTTGGGCTTCCAAGGCAACTCCTTATCTATCAGCCTGCATACTCGTCCCCGAAGCTTTCATATCCTCCGCGTTCTGTCCAAACCCTAAACCAAACCCTAAANNAACCCTTAAACCCCAAACCCTGAACTCTACACTCTAAACCTTTGGTATCAACGCTTCTGAAACCTTATAACCGCAACATGACCCTTATACCAGCCCAAGTCAACCCTAATTAAAACCTTAACCCCAAGCCCTAAACCCAATAACCCTATAACTCTAAACCCCTAAACAGTATTATAAATCCTGAACCCTTAACCCTAGAAACCTAAACCCTATATAAGCCCTAAACCCTGAACCCTATAACTCTAAACCCTTAACCCTAAACCCTTCTCCCTCGACCCTACACCCTATAACCTTAAACCTATAGACCTTAAACCCTATAGATCATCCCTTATAATCCACGGGCAACCCAGGCTCCAGGACTACACCGACCGGAGGGCCGCCAGCGAGGCGTCCCGCGAGGCTGCCACGGCAGAGTTGAGGAAGGCAGGGTATTTTGAGAAGGGTTTAGGGTCTAGGGTTTAGGGTTAAGGTTGGGGGTTATAAGTTTTAGGGTTTAAGGGTCTATAGGGTTGGGGGTTTAGGGTTTTAGGTGTAGGATTTAGGGTCATAGGGTTCAGGGTTTGGGATTATAGGGTTGGGGTTTTGGGTTATAGGTTACGGTGTAGAGTTTAGGGTTTGGGGCTTCAGAGAGCGCGTTTTAGGGGATTGGGTTTAGGGGTTTAGGCTTTCGGGTCTAGGGAAGAATTATGTGACAACCATACTTATTCGACAGCCCTAGGCTCCTCGATCCGCACCCCGCAAAACCAATAAGCGAGTATGCAACTCGATGAGCTCTACTACCTGAGCCCCAAAAGTATGTAAAATAATGGCCTTTATGGCTGTTATTATGGGTTTGGGGCTACTATTTTACATACTTTTGGGGTTTAGGTAATCCTCAAGAGCCCCTAAGAACCCTTAAAACTTATAAAGCTCCGGGAGCTCTATACAAAGAATCCCTCACAAGGCCGTATATAGTTTCTGGTGAGAACCATAAAGCCTTGAACCCTAACCCCAAGGCTCCATGTAGGTACTATTTATAGGGTTTGGGGCCCAATGTAGGTATCATTTACAGACTTAGAGCCCCAGGGTAAGCCCTTTCTAAACCCTAATCCGGCCACAAATTTCATGCTTCAGGATCTCTCACGCTTGCGCCAAGATGTGGCGCAGCCGACTCCTCACAGCTTAGGGTTTTCATGGTTAGTTAGAGGTTACGGTCGGGAATTTCGGATTTAGAGGCTGTTAGCGGATTGGAGTTCAGGGTTTAAAGGGGGTAGGGAGATTTAGAGAGAAGGTTTAGGATATGGGGTGTTGGCAGTTGAGTCTTTTTTCGGCTCAGGGTTCGTGACTTGAAGGGGTTTACGTTTCAGGGTTGAGGGGTCATTTAGGGCCCGAAGTGGTGTTGTATCAAGCTGCGTCAGGATGGGCCTGCAGTGGGTCTCTAGCATATTAAAATGAATACTGTTTCCATTGTTTTTCAGCTTGAAAGGTTGCGCATGTACTGTTCTACAGAAATATCCGCGTTTTACTTTGGCGGGTCTTACTTGCCGGGCCAAATTGTCGCGGCAGATGAACCTACGTATAACTGTTGCGGGCAGGCAGCTGGGCTGTCGTACATTGCTTTAAGCAGGTTCAAAGGATTAAGCCCGAAACCTTAAACCCTAATCCTAAAACCGCGTGTTTTGAACACTCCCACGGTCAGCCGACAGCATGTAGTAGGCCATGATTGCTGGCTAGGCAGTGCTTCACTGGCGTAATGCGCTGGCAATGGATGGGGGCTTCCCTGAATCAGGAGTACCTTTTTGGGGGTCCCCATAATTAGGGCTGTAACAATTGGGGTCTATATTGAGGTACCTTATTTAGAGAAACTACCAGATGTTCATGTGAAAGTGGAAGCCTTTAATGACTCAATCTTTATCTAAGGCCCGCTTGTTTGCGAGCAGTTGCCAACCCTTTTACAAGGTGGATGCCGGAAGCGGTTTAGGGTTCAGGATGTACCGTTAAGGTTCATGGGTAGCTATACGTATCCTACAAAATATGTGTAGAGTTATCTTTTGTATGACTTCACTTGAAGTTGACCAAGAAGCTTTGAGCACCGCCCAGAAAAAGTTGACATAATTATGCTCTTGTAAGCATGAGGTGGCTGGGTGAGGTTTATCCAGGACTCCTGTAAGGATGCCCACCTGAGAACCACCTGCAAGTGTCCCTATCACAGTCCTATGTAACCTCCTGTCATGGTTTAAGATTCAGGGTTTAGGGTGGTACCTACCTAGGCTCCCTACTCCCTCTTAAGAACGTCTAAGTTGAATGAGCCGTGCAAGGGATATAGGTAGGATCAGGGAGCTTACATTTAGCGGACGTCACAAGGGTTGTTGCATCTAGCACTACGTACCATTACACCTTGTACCTCAGGGCTTACAGCAGATTCTTACAGAATAGTCTGGGAGCCCTGCGGGGCCTTAAACCCCAAACTGGCTAAACCCACTGAAACCCTGACCCCAAACCCTCAACCGCATTGTCCCCAAACCCGTACCTCCCATCCAAACCCCAAAGCCCAAGCCTCAAGCTGAGGTTGGCAACCGAAGGAGGCTTTTCGGGAAGTGAGCGGCAACATGCCAGCCCAGCTCCCAGAGGTTTTCATTTACTTCTCACTTCATGGATTGACACTTCACAGCTTGCTTTAGGCGGGTTCAGGGTTTGGCGGCGAGTTTGCAAATACTTCTCATTTCTAGCTTCTATTTTTGTCACGGTTGTGTGTCGCACGGGGCTGTAAATTGATGAAAGGGGGGTCGCCTGTGGATTGTACTGGTACGAGCTTACCCACGAAGCATGCAGCTCTAGATGCTTGAAAATAGGGGTACGATATACTGTTGATGGACAACACTTTCATGACGCGAATGTACGCATCCCTTTAGGAGTTTGGGTGGCATGCTTCCGAGAGTAACGCCCCTAAACCATAAACCCTTACACCCTAAACACTAAGCGTAAGGACTTGCACAGTCTTGTGCCCCAGTTTTGAAGCATGGCGTTTAATGCAGGGATCCAAATAATTAGCCTACTGTGGGTTTAGAGTTTAGGTTTCAGGTTTGAGGGTTTAGGGCCTGGGGATCCAAATAGCTCAATGTAGGTAATGCTTGCAGACTTTGAGGCCCAATTTGTATACGTGGATCCCTAGGGTTAGGATGATCATCAGTGACAACGTATCCAGTGTGTAATGTATCGTTAACTTGGTTACAGATATCCTTTATGTAGGGTGTTTCTAAAGGTCCTTGCAAGGAAGGGACCATTGGGGACTCCACTTCCTTGAAAGGGGGTCGTAACCAAACAGGGAACCTACATCAGGGCCGTCTTGGGGACAGGTGTTTTGAATAGTTACACTCCCGGAAACTAACATGGAAACCCACAAGGGGCCCCATAAAGACTACAGCTCCTCTAAACGGGGAGCCTCTGGGTTTCCATGTTAGTTTGGGAGGGTGTACCATGTGAATTCCCAGTGTGACCCAAAGATGCCCAGAGGGTTTGGATGAAGCTACTTGCCCTGACCGTCTGAAAACAGGTGGAAAAATGAAGCCAATGGCTTCACTTGAAAATTAATCCCGCATGATGAAGGCCCGAGTAGCATTCAAGCTGAATTGCAAAAAAATGGGAGGTTCTCTTTCTGCCGGTGGCAATTTTTAGGTGTAAAGTATTTCGGGGTTGTATATGGGGCCCCCTTATTTATAGAAACCCACATGTGTATGCCATCTTCTCCGTCGCAGAAGCGGCAGCTGCACCCACTGACAAAAGTGATTGTAATCATTAGCTTGAAGGTTTTAATTCAATCTTGCCGTTTTAATCTCTATGAATATTCATTCTTTGGATATGCACCAGCAGTACGACTGCTGTAAGCAAATGTTGCGGTTCTTATCCGCTAGGAGTCTCCCTAAGCCCTATAAGCCCTAAACTTAAATCCTAAACCGTGTGACTTGTTCATTCTCAAAGAAGGTCACGTACACGGCGGCTGCTCCATCTTCAAGCCTTAGCTGGACCCCAAAAGTATGTAGAATAATTGCCTTTTAGGTTTTTTTTAGGGATTATTATTTTACATACTTTTGGGGTTTAGGTAAGCCCCTGAGGGTGTAGGGTTCAGGGTACAAAAGCGCAAGATTTAGGGTTTCAAGTAACTAAGACCCTCACGGCTGTAAACCACACAGCAAGAAGCCCCAAGCAGTCAGCAACACTTTAACTTTTGCTGGCCTTCCCAACTGTCGCCCATTTTGTCTCAGATACGTGGTAGTCAGTTCTCTAAGAGAAGCACAGCTTGCATTGCACGGTCTAGGACGAACACGAAGAAGCTATTCACACCCTAAACCCTGACCCTAAACCCTAAACCCTAAGCCTACACTAGCTAAACCCGACTTAGAGCCCCTTGGAGGCTCAATATCAGGGGACTACAGCTATTGCCATAGTTCATACCAACCCTATGTACACCGAAAACCTGATGTTATGTCTCTCTCATCTTATGTAGACCTGCCCTTGAACAAGCTTAGCCTGTGTTGCTTTCAATTAACCCACAGTACTTTGCCATGAGATGGGTATGTGGTAAATCATAGGGTTCCCTGATTATAGTAATTGAATTAACATCCTTAAAAGCAACCCGGTAAACCCTCACCCCTGAACCCAGCCTAAACCCTGAATCCAGAATCATTATCTACTACATAGCTCAAAACCCTAAACACTCAACCCTAAACCCTTGGTATCTTAATTCAAGTTCTTTAACAGCAATCCGGTAGTTCAGCAGCAGGCTTTTCTGCTTTGTCTGCCACCCTGATGGCACGCGTTGACAAGGAGGCAGAGACATGCCTTCATAGGGTTTAGGGTTTTAGGATTCAGGGTTTGCGGTGTAGGGTGGAGGGTTCAGGGTCTAGGGTTTAGGGATTAGGGTTTGCGGTTTAGGGTTGAGGCTTCAGGGTTCAGCGTTTAGGGTTCAGGGTTTAGGATTTAGGGTTCAGGGTTTAGGTTTCAGGGTTTCAGAGCTTATGGTTTAGGCTGTAGAGAGATATTCTGGATGCTCCAAATCCTGCATCACCTTCGTAAGCTGTCGTATTATATTTCCCGGTATAGGATCCCGTAGGATTCATGGCATCGACCGTAAAACATGATCATGAAGGATGCATGGGGTTCTATGCGGGTTCTGTATAGTTTAAACTTCTATGTAGGGGAAAATCAAATTATAACCGGGTAAGAACAGGTAATAGTCTGTATTAGTATCTTGCGTAGCTGCCGCTTTACATAACAAACTGGACTCGTGTTTGTAGTAAGCCTGATTAATGTCCCGATCTGCTACGATTAGGGCTTACGGTTGCGCACTTTGAGTGTCTTGGCATTCCCTACCTAAACCCTGAACCCTAAACCCTAAACGCAACTTCGAGGGTTTCAGGGTTGTACTCCTCCCTAGAAGCCCAGTTACCTATATATTGGGTCCCTGTCCTTGGGTCCCTATATAAACGTATACTATCTATAGCCCAAGAACCTACTATATTGGTACCTGGGCTTCCAGGGCCTGGTGACCGTTGATAATTCAACTTTCTGCAGGAAATGTGCCAGTGTACACGGGGCGTCCTTCTTCAACGAAACTTCTTATTTGACAAGACGGCACACGATGTTCAAAATCTTCTGCAGGCGTACCGCAATAGAATCCACATCATCACCATCATAATCATCATCATATTCATCTTCACCAGCATCGTCACCATCATCATCATCATCATCATCATCTGTATCCACAGTTCAGTAGCATGCAAAACTTCGTAAGAAGAGCTACCATGAACAGCAATTCTTGGGTCCTCATAGAACGAGGTTGTGCCAATACGCGGTATACATTTCTAGACTTTTGGGCCCCAAGCAGGTATCATTCATGGACATAGAGCTCCAGGGTAAACCCTAAACCCCCATCCCTAAACCTCTAAACCCTAAACTCTAAACTCTAGACCCTACCCTGAACTCTAAACCGTATATACACAATCGGCAGGCCAAAGAGACCAGCCGTGTCTTCGCGACCCTGGAGGACCAGATGAAATCTTTGCAGGAGCCTTACTTTGGGTTTTGGGGTGCGGTGTCAGAGTTTAGGGTAAAAGAATTTAGTGGTACACATTGGTATTTTGCATCATATGGTGGGTCTAGAATATAAAGGGCTATATGAGGTTATGCAAGATCAAATGAGGGGATGTAGGATGATAAAGGGGTATAGAGGGTGATAGAGGGTTATATTGGGCTATACAGGGTCATGTGGAAATTTCTGCAGAGTCCTGCTGTTTGTTTGTCAGGAGTTTGTTTGCGAGGGTTAGACTACCATACGGTTTAGGGTTGTCAGCAGCGACAGGAACATGGAAGCTGCTACTTAAGGTTTAGATTTGGAGTTCAGTTTTTCAGTATCTTGCCGATCGTTAGCAGTTGCCCTGTGCTTGCATTTAGGTGCCTAAGGTTTGGTGTTGTTTTTTAGGTTTTACTTTTCAGGGTTTCTTGCTTGATGTTGGCAGGGACTGAAGGCAGGAAGGGCAACAAACATGAAACTACCCAGGGGTTTAGGGTTTAGGTTTAGGGTTTAAGGCTACCATTCACGTTGCATTATTGGGGAGTATGCAAGGGCCGCTAGATGAGTCCATTCCTGCTTTCCCTGCGAACAACCGGCAAGATGGTTCTTGTTGGACTTTACTACAACTGTCAAACTGTAATATAGGTGCCTACATAGTTACCAATACTATGGTTCCTTATTCCTTGCATAATTCTAGTAGATTCTAGTATATGGTACCTCAAACGAACCTCAACATGATATTGACAATTATTTAGGCCCTTGTAGTAGCATGTTGACTTTAGCCCGAGTACTCTCTGCAGGGGCTCCTGTTCAGGTTCCATGGCTAGCTTGGGGGGAAGCGCTGAACCCAGACCCCTGTAGACCCTAAACGCAACAGCCTTAAACTCTAGACCATACCCCCTAAAGCCTAAACTCTGAACCCTAAAACTTCAAAGCCCTCAACCCTTAAACCCTAAACTCTAAACCCCTAAACCCCTAAACCCCTAAACCTCAAACCCTTAAACAACAAGGCACGAACGTGTGCGGGCTGCAGAGGTGGCAGGAGGTTCGGTTTCCGCCTCAGATCCGTGGATGGATGGGTTTAGGGTTTAGGGTTTAAGGTTTTGGGTTTTAGGGTTTAAGGTTTAAGGTTTTGGGTCTTGGGTTTTAGGGGTTTTGGGTCTTGGGTTTTAGGGGTTTTGGGTTTTGGGTTTTAGGGTTCAAAATTCAGGCTTCAGGGTTTCTGGTTTGAAGGATTCAGGTTTATGTGATGAGTTGCGAGAGTTGGGGAACTGTTTTTTTGATGGGAGTCTGTGTAATCAGGGATATAGTAGATGGGAGCGCAATTATAGGGCGAACTCTTCTGTTATTGTATCAGGCTGTAGGGTCAAATCACGGGTGTAACCTTGATGGTTTAGGGTTTAGCGCTTACCCTGATATCATGCATTCCACTACTACCCCCCTAGGCCCCTCCCCGATTGAAGGTTATTGAGGCCAATGAAGGGGGAACCCTGGGGCGTAGTATATGGGGGGTAGTGGCGGGAACCATCATAATAAGATCCAGAATCTCTCGTGGTCACCGTTCGTGGGTGTGAGGTTCCAACCTGACCAAGTCTCTCTGGCGATCGGTAGGAAATAAGTTTGCTGAATCTATGCAGGGACCACTATAGGCGGTTGCCTTCAATGTTCAAGTGCCCAAGTCAAAGTGCTTTAATTAGATACCAAGTACTAAAATGACTAAAGCTTCAAAGTTTCTTGGTACATAGAACCCCAAGCTTGGGTACTTGGACCCTTTGACCCTCGAAACCCCTACCACCTACCATAACCCTTGTGACCCGCACCTCTTGGTACTTGGACCCTTTATGTTGTATAGGGACCACTACAGGCATCCAGTCCATCCTTTCCGACTTAAACAAGGCAAGCATGAGACCCCATGATTTACCACCGTCTTGCATGGGTGCCGGCTGCAATGGTTGAGGTAATATAAGAGGGAAAAAGGTACAGAAAAGGAGCTACATCAGGGGTCTAGGTGTCTCAGGCCTACGGCTGAAGTCCGGAAAGTGGTTTGAGACCCCTGAAACCATCTGTAGACCCTCCGTTAAGCCTATACCCGAAATCCTAAAGCCAAGTCTGTAAACCGTAGAACCGAATGTAGACCCCATTCCCGAAACCCTAACCCCACTTGGAGGTTCATAGGACTTAGCAACTATTTATACCTGGAGTTAGAGTCCTACTCATGATCGGGATAACTCACGTAAGTCCAGTTACGGTATTCTAAGTAGGGTTATGACACAGGCTATGAATAGTCACCAAGCCCCTTGAACCTTCATGTGTTTTATCCTGGGCTTTTCAGGAGAGATCTTTACATTTGGTGCAGGTGCTTTATGTGATGTTGAACTCTTCTGACAGCAACGACGATGTGCTCCTGGAGGAATTTGCCTCACTAAGCCGGGTGTAGGCTTTCAGGTTTGGCGGGTTTGGCAAACCCTGAAACCAGGTGACGAACTTCTCCGTCGACTTGCAGCTCTTGGCCCAGGATTTCGTTGCTGCCTCAGGGGGGGGTTAGGGTTTAGGGGTGCTGAGGTACCTGCAAGCATTTTCTGTCAAGTGGTTGAAGGTTTTGGTGCTCGAGACAACCATGCTGCATCCTTCTCTATCCGGACTTAATCTCCTGGGACCATATATCATAAATTCATATATATATACACACACATACATATTATGTGTATGTATATATATATATGTGTGTACATGTCATGTCTACATAAATACACATACGTATATTCGTGTGTATATATATATATAAATATATTATGGTACCCTCAGGGGGGGGTTATAGGGATATCAAAGCTCTAGAGGTTTCAACGTGGAAACATCGCTTGGCTCTGCCGTCTGAACCCAGACCTACACCCTCTCAAACTCAAACCCCTCAACCCTAAACCCTAAGCCCTAAACTGCATGGCTCTTAGGTTTAATGTGTCGGGTTTCAGAACCCAAGCTGCTGAGGGTCCAAGTACCTAAATCATGGAATTTTTCAGGCACCCAATACCTTCCAGATAAGAGTATTTGGGTTCAGGGTTTAGGGTCTGGGTTTAGAAGGGTCTCCCCATCCCAATCCCACTAAGGGGTTTGGGGCCTTAGATCATATTTTCTGGGGTACTTGGACCCGTAGGGCAACCCCGGCGAAGATTGCCCTCGATCAGATTGCGGATAGAGGAAATCTTGCACCACCTGGGTGCAAAAACCATTGTACTTTGAGAGCCTTCAGGGACTTGAGGCGGTGCAAGACCTTTGGTTGTGTCATAATCTTCTAGCAAGTAATTCTACCCTCAGCCCAAACCGTAAACCCTAAACCTTAAACCCTAAACCCTAAGACTTATGCACCCTATACCCTAAAACCCTGAACTTTACTTAGCATGTCATGTCATGCAAAAGTCTACAAGCAGCTCCCTGGCCACACCGAGGCGAACCTTCGAGGGGAGGCTCATGGGGGACAGGATGGGTATAGATTTCAGGGGTTTTAGGGTTTGGGTTGGGTACTGGCCCCCCTCAGTAACAGTTGGCAAATAATTTATATAGCCCTTAATAGGACCCCTAATATAGACTGTTACTGGCTGGGGGCAGTACCCAAGGTTTAGGGTGTAAGGTTTAGGGTTTGGGGTTTACGGTTTAGAGTTTAGAGTTTAGGGTAGGGGTGTTAAGAATTTACTTCCTGCGGTTCGTAGGGAATCAGAGAATATATCATATAGGGATGAGATAGGGATTATATTTCCATATTCTCCGCTAAGAACCAGTAAGTTTCGGATTTTGGAATTTACGGGTTTGGGGATTTAGGATTCCAGGGTTCTAGGGAGTAGGGATGTCAAGATTTAGAGTCTAGGATTCAAGGGGTTATAGGGTCTCTTAGGGACGATGTACCCAAGTAACAGGTCCGAAATACCGCACTCTGAATGCTGTTTGGTACTGGGCCCTGGGACAGTGAGGCAAATGATTGTCGGGCTCAGAGCTTACGGGTCGAGGCAACTACCTCTCAAAACAGTGCGGGTTGCAGGAGAGTTCTTTAAGTGCACAGGGTCAGTATTTAGTGTGTGGGTGTGTGCAATATTTTGGCATCTCCCCTATATAGTGGCACCATACTGGACCAAATGTTGGAGTTGTTAGTATGAGTGAAACAACAGTCAAGACAAGCCTGCAACAGCATCATTTACAACCATCCGTCGGGTGGACGCGTCTTAATTCCTTGTGGCACCGGCATCACGTAGAACCTGTGCTGGCACCCAAACTATGCAGCCGTCAGGTAGTCCAAGATGTAGCGATTAACCTCCGCAAACTTCCTGCCTTGCGTCGGGTGCAAACTTAAGGTTATGGTGGCTCAGATGGTGGAAAATGTCAATTTGCATCCAGGGGTAAAACAACAATACATGCGTAGTATTTTATTGAGGGTACTATGGTACCCAATACAGAGTAAGATTATATCCTCCTTTTAGGTATAGTATATTATATAAGGCATATTATCTTACTAGGTTTAACCACCAAAAAAAGCTACTCACATGGTTTTGTGTGGAGCTCGTCATTGATGTCAGATTTGGGCACGATTGTCTGCCACGACGAGAACCACATTCGCCACATCTCTTCCTTCGGGATCTCTTGCCAGAGATCCGGGATGGCTAGCAGCCTTCAAGCCCTGCAACCCTTAAACTCTATACCCTGAACCCTACCTCATAATCATATACTTACCCAAATCATGTACTATAATTACTATTACCAAAGCCCTAAGTATCCAAATATTAGGTACATGACCCTTAGGGAAACGCTATACCCCACCCACAACAGTTAACCCTAAACTCTAAACCTAAACCCTAAACCCTAAAACCCTAAGCCCTAAACCCTGAACCCTAAACCCCTTCTGGCCTGACACCTGTAAACATTGAAAACTGGCGCGAAGCAAAAGATGCCATACCCTGGAGCTTCGTTCTGTGACCCTAAGGGTCCAAGGACCCAAATGATAGGGCTTTAGGGCCCAAAGACTATAACATGAATGGTATTTGGGCCTTAACCCCCTATTATTTGGGTCCTTGGACCCTTAGGGTGGGTAATTCCCAAAATTCGGGTCCTAGTTTGGTGCCCCTGAATATTAGGTGCCCTAATATATTCTATAGCCAAAAGGGGCCCATGATTTTGAGAACAGCCCATGTAGGCTTGTTCGCTAAGTAACGGTTAGGTAGACAGGATTGAATCTCACCCAAAAGGAATTACGCAGGAGCTCCTGTGTAATAGCCCAGCGCAGTGATCTACGCCGAAACTCCGATCTCTGAATCCGAAACGCTAAAACACACAAAAACAGCTAAACCCCAAGAACTGATGCCTACATGAGAACCCTAAACCTCGGAACTCTATACATTCTTTCGTTCCCCTAGTTTTCATGGTGTTTATATCAGGGAATCAGGGAACATAATCCCTACATTATACCTTCCCTTATTTACTAAGCCCCGGGAAGTATACATAATCTCCTTTCCCTAGTTCTGGTCTGCTGAGAATTTGTCAGTCTGCGCGTGCGGATGTCGAGCTTCGCGAGCGCGTTTCAAGGCCCGACTTGCTACGCCTGCTACATTGCGTTTCAGGTTTAATCAGAGTTTAGGGTGTAGGTCAGTAGATAGATATTATAGCTGTTATTTGTATATGTATGTACTTATATCATAGATATTTATGTACTCGCTCAGCGGAGTCGGGTATGAAGTTTCAGGTTTTTGGGCCAATCGCTTAGGATTGGCTTCCTTAGGATACTGGATCTCGTGCTTTGGGCTTGACTCGACATTGTTGGTTTGCAGGTGCTTTGATCAACCCCTTTGAGCCTGCCATGACCCTTGATTTTCTCCGAGGGTCCAAGTACCCGATAATTAGGTACTTGGGTGTAGGGTAATGGCAATTCTAGTACAGGTTTTGGGTAAGTATAGAATTATTAGGTCTTTGCACCCTTGGGGTTTGTCTTGTTTTCCTAAGCCCTAAACCCTTGATTTGGGGCAGTGTTCTGCAGAAGCGCTGCAGTTGAAAGCTACCTGCTGAGTGCTGCGTTTGCTTTAACTTGCTATGCATGTCCAACTACCCATCTAGCCTTGTTCAGTGGCTCAGGAGAGTTTGTTTATGCGCTTAATTCAGAATGGCTGTATGACGAGTGTCAGAGTATATGTTTCAGCCCAGAGCGCCCACTAAAGCTCTGTTCAAAGGTCTAAAGGGCAAGGTTGCAGCTTCAATGGCTCAAGCATTTGACAGCACAAGTCGCCTGCAACATGATCTGAGACAGCACCAACACTTCTAAAGCACAAGCCGACATTTCTCACTTCAGTATCTTTGCCTGAAGAGCACAGTTTTCGAATGTACCTACCCAACATACATCCAACGTCCTGGCTGTCTGAGTGTAGTTGAACGTTGGATACTGCCCCCACTCATTAAGTGTTGGATAATACGTATGATATTACTATATATAGAGTCCTGAATATCACCCCTATTATAGACTGTTCATGTCCTGGGTGTCTGAGTGTAGTTGAACGTTGGATACTGCCCCCACTCATTAAGTGTCGGATAATACGTATGATATTACTATATATAGAGTCCTGAATATCACCCCTATTATAGACTGTTCATGGGTGGCGGCAAGACCCAACCTAAACCCCAGACCCTAAACCCTAAATAGTGGCTTCCATGTTCTCTTCCATTATCCCCATATAACACCTATATATAGTACCCTATAATCCCTATATAACCCCTAGAATCCCATTTCATCTTCCATTCGCCATATATAAACCCTAAACCCCAAACCCTAGACCCTAAACCCTATACCCTAAACCCTAAACCCCAAACCCTAAACCCTAAACCCTATATAACCTCTATGTAGTATCCTAATTGGGGGACTCGAGTTGAAGCCCTGATCCCTATCACCTCCGGATTCGGATTTAGGGTTTAGGGTGTAGAGTTTAAGGTTTAGGGTGTAGGGGTGTAGAGTTCAGAGTTTAGGGTTTAGGGTCCTTGGACCCTTAGGGATATACAATAATCTGACTACCTGCTAGGGTTTAGGGTTTAGGGTTTAGGATTTAGGGTAATCTGGCTACCTGCTGAAAACCTCGATATTTGATCCGTCGGACGCTTAGGGCTACCCTAGACCCTAATTAATCCCTAAACGCTACAATCTGCCGTGCCAAGCGGGACAGACGTAACAAAGTCAACGGGTTGAACCACAAACGCCACAATCTCAAAGCATGCATGCCGCGACCTTCGCGGCACGTGGACTTCTGCGCCGCTGTTCCTCGCTGCCGCCGGCGCTTTGTTCGGAGCTCCGGGAGGCAATCTTTTGGGTTTAGAGTTCATAGGGTCTGGGGTTTAGGCGATTAGGGTTTAGGGGACGAAGTCTTTTAGTTTCAGTGTTCAGGACGTCCAGAAAACCACAGTGTTCATGTATGGGCGCTGCTGCGACATGGGTTTCAGATCTCAACCCTTCCAAGGGGATTTCGGTAAGTCAACCTCCAAAATTAGGACCTCAATTGTACGGTAATCATTGATCGTGACAGGGTCCTAGTTTGGAGGATTAATGATGGCCTCTGCCATGTATTACACGTAGCAAGCAGCCGTATAAGGAGACATGCAAACCCGTGGGTTTAGGGTTTAGGGTTACTTGGCCAACTTGGGCAAACAAACATGCTACGGGTGCTTGCAAAGTCTGCGGATGCCCTGTAGACAGCCCCAAAAAAGGCGAGTTGTGACTCGCCATGATGTTCAGAAACCTTCGGGTAGGATAGGATGCAAAGTTGATATGTCAGGTAACTCCTGGCCTAGTATGGACAAAGCCATTCAAGCACCAGTGGTGTTGAAATCATTGAACCTAAAACCCTAAACCCTAAAACCAAAAAAACCTAAACCCAAACCCTCAAAGGTGCAAGTTCGCTTTAGCCACACACCCTCAAGACTAGAATAGCTTCAACTGTAGACCAATGATGCCACTATACAGACCCAAGCCCCATGGCTGCAAGTACTAAATAATCCCTATAAGGGTCCAAGGACCCAAATCGCAGGGTCCCTTTAAAGGGGTTGTAGGGGGATATATAGGGGTATATGGGGACTATATAAGAGTCCAAGGACCCAAATAATGGGGTCTTAGGCCCATATACCATTAATATTATAGAATTTGAGCCCTAAAGCCCTATCATTTCGGTCCTTGGAACCTGAGGGAATCATATGCTTGCCCAAACCCAGTACTGAAATGACTAGTACCCAAGTCCAAAGTAACCAATAATGGGATACACTCAGCCCTAAACTTTACAAATCCATATATTCATATACATTCCTTTGAAAAGGTTTAATGGGTTCTTAGGGCAACACTAAGCGCCCAAGACCGACTATCCAACCGCTCACCACGGATTTAGGGCTTAGGGTAGACGTTTCGCAGGAGGCGTTGCAGCTCTTGCAGAAGGCGCGAAAGGGAAACTAATCGAGCTTGTGGTTTGGGGTTTAGGGTCGAGTGGTTTAGGGAGAACATGTAGTCCTCGGACAAGCAACGGGTCTTTCCATAGACACCGATTCCCTCGGCAATTCGGTTCGACCTGTTTTTGTTTGAGAATGTGCGTTTTCGCCTTGATTTGAGGGTCCAACTTCTGGATATTTGGATTTCAGGAGGTTGAGATGAAGTCGTACATGTTAATCCTATAAGCCCTGAATCTTACCCCATGTACCGGGTTGTTGTCGAATAGCTTGTTACATGCTTGTGTAGACATGAACCCAACGTACATCCAACACACCATTGTCAAATTAGATCTCAATGCCAAACCCCCGAGGCAAGTCCTGGCCTGTTTTTTTTTGGTCAAATGTCAATAGTTTCTACAGAATCCGTAAAGGGTCTACGTAAGCTCAAGAGACCCCGATCCCTACACATTCCCATGTGCCTGTAGTGTCTCTGACTCCCGAACCCCGACCGTATACATCTAACCCTTGAACCCGACACAATAGAGCCTCTACATAGATATCCCTACTCCCCCCCTTACGGGACACCCTAACCCCGTAGATCTAAATATCCTTACACGCCCCTTTCAAAACTTACCGGCTCTCAGTGGGGAATAAGGGCTTAATAAGGGAATGCATTGTTTGGGGAATGTTATATATGGGTTATATATTCCCTTATTCCCTACTAACCCGAGCCCTAAACCCTATAGTATATTCCTTACCAAGAGCCAGAAAGAAAAGGGACCCTTTGTCCAAGCCCCTCAACCCAAAAATACTTAATCCTAATCCCTAAACCCTATAGACCCTAAACCCTAATCCCTAGACCCTAAACCCTAAGCCCTAAGCCCTAAGCCCTAAATCCTAAACCCTAATCCCTAATCCCTAGGCCCTATAAATCCTAAACCCTAATCCCTAAATCCTAAACCCTAAACCTCATAGTATATTCCCTAAAGGGACCTCTTGTCTGAGACCTTTTCTCCGCCAGGTGACGAGGCCGAGCCTCGCTGCGCTGTCACATGAACTCAAGAGGTGGTACCTCGCCGCAATCAAGGTTTAGGGTTTAGGGGTTTAGGGTTTAGGGTGTTGCAGGGGGGGATAGATGTAATTCACTTGCCGCGCCGGCATGCATACGCCCGAGAGCTTCTGAGAATGGGGCCTTGTATCGGCCACGCCATTTCCTTTTGCCCGCCCGCGCCGGTAAAGGGCGGCTCCCAGCCTTAGCCAGCTCCGCCTTTTAGGGTCCTAAACTCCTTTTTTCTCCTTTCGGCCTTTTGATCTGAAAGCAGGTTGGGGTGCATGGGAAGTTGGAGTTTCTCAAGGTCCACGAACTCTCCTGAACTATTTGGATGGTTGTTTTTTCTTCTGTCCGCGTTGGGATATGCTTGCATATTGGGAGTGTGATCACGTGGCCATGGCATCGAAAAACTTTCCAGAAGGTGCAACAAAGAAGCTCTGAGGATGAGTAGAAGCATATGTCACGTCCTGAAACGGAATCGTCGTTGGGCTCCACCTCATTCGCAACTTCATCAAGTTGGGCAATGAACTCCATGGCGTTGGCAGTGAGCAGAATGTTCAGCATGGAGGACGAATGGTACTGCCAGCTCTGAACATGCAAGAGATTACCGACTCCGAATCTGTGTCAGGGCCAAGCCTCCCGGAAAACCAGCAACATCATTCGGGCTGAGGCTTCCTGAGGAAATACAGCAGCACGAAGGTCTTACCTGGCCACTGTTTGGTGTGACAGCGAAAGACTTAAAAAAACATGCAGCCAAGCTCTAGCCCATTTCAGGATGTCGCCTGGTTTCCTGGGATGGCCTCGCCTTGCCCAAATGCAGGAAGCTCTGGGCCATTTAAGGATGTCGCTTGGTCTCCCGGGAGGGCCTGGCCTTGCGCAAATGCAGGAAGCTCTAGGCCGTTTAAGGATGTCGCTCGGTTTCCGTTATTTCTGTGTAGCGACTCATTAGAGGTATCATTAAATTCTTATCAATGATTCGTTCCCAGCTACTCATTCATGAATCTTGCATCCTGAGATCCCAGGACTTGTAAATAATCCCAGCATAAATATCGCGCTTGAAGTCTTGAATCCTATTCCTAGACCATCTTGCCCTCCTATTCTTAGTTCTGCTCCTGCATCCTATTCGTGTAGGATCTAGGCCCCACATCTTATTCCTGAATCCTATTGCCTAAATTGCAACCCGCCACGGAGGCGATATCACTTGCGCAGCAGTTCCTGGCAGGCGGCAAGAGTGGAGGGCCACGCTTGACATGTAGCATGCGTACCGACTCAAAAACTCTGCAAGCCTAGGTATCGCTGAGAATCTAAAAACCAAGAGCTGCGTGAGAGCACAACGCATAGACGCTGGTCAAGCCGTCGTCTGCAGGCTGTGATCCTTGCGCCACAGATGGCTGCCCGTGCTGAGCCAACGCTGAGGTGTAACTCTGTCTGAATCCAGCTGCTCACTCAAATGTTTCCGCCGGCTGGCTCAAGCAATCTGGAGGGACCCACATAGTGAGCCCAAAGCGCACGAGTGATCGGTCGCACCCCGCCCCTGCCTGAGACCGTCAGCTGAGTTTGCAGTCTGAGCTGAGTAACATGTGGGAGCATGCCGTCTCCCGAGACAATAAGGGCACATGCGACTGCGACCCTTTTGGGCTAACCCTAGGTTTACCGACGGGGGTATGCTGCGCGCTTTGTTAAGATCCCCAAAATACCTTTTTGAGCATTGAGGGAGGTTTCGTGTAGGATTTAGGCTCTAGACGACCGTTTTGGGCATTGCAGGTCTTGGAGTAGGTGAAAAAACTACCTAACAAAAAGTAGCGGCTAACCTACACCAAGTCTGTTTTATTGTAGGGGGTCCCCTAGTCTAGGGTCCGAAACCCGATCCGGGGGGATTTTGTTTCGGTTCTTAGAGCAGGTGAAAAATATCTAACAAAAGGTAGCGGCTAACATTCACCAAGTCTATTCTATTGTAGGAGAGACCCTAGTCTAGGATCCGAAACCCGATCCGGGGGGATTGGGTTTCGGGTCTTGGAGTAGGTGAAAAGATTAACCAACAGAAGTAGTAGCTATCATGTGCTACATTGATTTTCGTGTAAGAAGTTATTACTCCAGGATTTGCGCCCCGATCCGGTATGTCCCGGGTCCTGGAGTAAGTGAGAAAAGTACCAAAGGAAGTACGTACGAGCTGACAAATGAAGAATGCTCAGCAAGAGGTGCGTACGAAAGAATCACTTGCAATCCAGCCGTTGCAACGCATTGCCTGCAGTCTTACGACGCGGCTACATATACGATCCAATATCGCTGCACAAGAGCAATACCTAGCCTCAAGCTCGGCAACCGGTCCCAACCCTCCGCCCTCGAGCGTCCAATGTCTGCGCAGTGGTTGCCCATGGAATGGAAGAACCTGGACCCAGCGTGCATGTTCACGGAGGGCTGCTTGTGCGAAAACTGCCGGGGCACAATCACTCCAGCGCAACCGAAGGCGGGTGATGTGAACCCGTTTGCGACTCTGACTTATCCTCCCTCCCCGCAGGTGCTCCGCAAGCTTGTGCAGCGATGTTTGAGGGCAAATGCTTGACGCATCGCAGCTTCCTCGAAGAGAACAACCATAAGGACTTGGACTTCAGATTGACCATCCAGTCCGGTTGTCCTTGACCTCATTTTTTCAGGACGTGCGCGGCTCCGTTGCTCGCCGCCTGAACCTGGCGCCCCAGGCCCTGTGGTTTCCGCTTGCACGCAGACGTGCTCCTGATCTAACAGACCATCAGCCTGAAAGACGCCCTCCGCGACCAGCCGGCTCCGCCAGAGCCAGCAAAAACGGCCATGCCTGCGAGCGCGGCCATCTCAAGGCTGCTGGCGGTCAACAACTCTATGGTGAGCGAGGCACGGCTAGATCACGTGTTTCCGAACGCCAGCAGCTCACAGCTTCTCATTGCCAGGGCGCGGGCCAGGGCTTGAAGGCTAAGGCCAAGACAAAGCCCACCCCGGAGCAACAGGCACTCATGGGGACTAGGTGCAGAACAAAACATTAGCAATCCTCACGCGGCAGGCTGAGAGGCTGCGCAAAAAGGAGGCACGTGAGTGATGGGGATTAGGGTGCTTGGCTTAGGGTGTCGAATGCCTTACCTAGACCCTTCTACCTCACCCCTTCTTGGTCAGTACCACATGTTATGTCGAGTATAAGTATAGAGTATATGCTTAGGGACCAAAGGGGCTCTCATATAATTACTTTAGGGGCCCGGGCATATACTATATAGCTACATTTCCCCTTTTAGGGAACTTTGATACCCTAAGAAGGGGCTAGGGTATGATGGTCTAGGCAAGGGTGCAGGTATACAAATAATGGGGCGCTCGGTCCCACTTGTATGCGGGAGAACAATGAGAGAACACGGTACCCATAGAGACCCTACAAAGGAGTTTTTTTTGGCAGCTTTCTTGTGCGATTTTGCTCCAAGTGGGCAGCTTTCTTGTGTGATGTTGCTCAAGGTTGCCCACCACTCTTACCAGAACGCGCCTGACGATAAGTTTTGAACGCCCAAAGATCAATTCTGAGCTTAAACCCTAAGCCATAAACCCTAAACCGCGTGGCAGTCCTAACCATGCCTGAGCATGGCCCTACCTGCTTCCTACTATGAGGCCGTAAAAGGGTTTGTAGGAGTTCGTGCAGGGGTTGATACGTTAGGCGGACCCCCTATCATAAGGGATAAGGGTGATTAAAGTAGGGTCCGCCGGGATCATACTAGGGGCTCGTAGTTCTAACCTCACATATAAATCACAACCCTTGAGACCTAAACTCCCTGATTATGAGTAAGGAAGGCAGGAATGTGTCCTTCTGGCAGCCGTTATATAACCCGCAAGAATATAGCAGTTGGCAGTAGATTTTCCATACCCTAAGCCCTAAACCCAAAATGGTAGTTTCCATTTTGTTTCCCAGTCTATACAGCCCAAACCCCACATCCAATATCTGATCATTTCCATTTCTTTCTAGTTTCTCTCCGCTCTAGGCCCTGCACCCGAAATAGTGGTTTTCAATTTTCATTTCCACCTCCTAGCCTCTTTAACCATACACGTCTTTTCCATTCGCTAAGCCCTAAACCCTGAGCCCAACATAGACTTTACAGTAAAGAGGGTCCAAGTGCCAAAATATTCGGGCTTCAGGTCCCAAATTCCGTTCAGATTTATTATAGTTTTGGGGGGCCTAATTCAGGTCCCAAATTCCATTCAGATTGATTATGATTGTGGGGTGGGGGCTAAATTCTCATGATTTCGGTACTAGGTTCCTTAGGGTTTCCTAACATCATGATCGTTTCTACTTGCTTTCCCATTCCTTCGTTCCAGAGTGAGAACTGCTTGCCGAGGTTCACAGACCCCGTCCGCGCTCCGACGGTCCCCCGGGAAGGGTTGAGGTTCAGGGTCTCTGGAGGACTAGAGTTCGGGACTAGGATGTAGCGGTGTAGGGTATAGCTCAGGGTTTAGAGGTTTAGGGAGGCTTTGATTTTAGGGTGGTTTGGGGTTTTTGGTTTCAGGGCCTAAAAGCCCACGGCATCATCAACCTTGGTCCCCAAAGCTAAACCTTTTCTTCGCAAAGCCCAGGAAATTTTGAGGAGTCTAAGGCATGAGTTTGGGATAGTTTGGGGGCTTCCAAGTTTTATGTGACCTTTTGGGAGTCTCGATGCTTAAGGTGGAGAGCCCCACAGTGATCAGATCCCTTGACGCTCCAAGTGGGGATTGGGTTCAGGGTCTAGGGTGCAATTTGGGTTTAGGATGTGGGGCTTATGTTTGAGGATTCAGGTTCGAAGGTTTACTGTAGGGCCTAGGAGACTAGTGACTGGGGTCAGGGTGCAAGGGTTACTTATATCCTAACATCTCAAACTCAACACCCCTGAACCTTGATAGCACAAAGCTGTTCACCCTGTTTGCGGCTTTAGCTCTGGAAATTTGAATGTGAGCCACTGGTGTGCCCTTTTCGTTGACCCGACATCTTCTCGCTGCTGCGGTTGAAGACTTTGCCAGTGTGATTCAGCAGTTGCAAATGAGTTGCATCAGCTGCCGATTTGAAGACTTGGCAATCTGAAAACGAGTCTCTACATATTTGTAAGTAGCATTCAAAAACTTCCCTCCGCACCATGAAGGCGTCTATGTGGTTCGGCGAAACTACAATCCCGTCTAATGGCAGGCAACTAGCGAATTGAAAGCAGAGATCCGGAACTGATTCAAGGGGGAGGCGGCGCGACCCTTGACACTAAACCGACTCCTTCTCAGCCCCCAACCCTAGACCTCTAAGCCCGGTAAACCCCTGGACCCAACCCCCTAAACTCTAAACATCAAAAACCCGCTACACCCACTTCAATCCCCCATAAACCCCCTACAGGTACATTGCCCCCAAGGTTGTTGTATTAAGGTATACTGCCTAATTTCAACCCAGGGGCCTGTACTCCGGAAGCTTTGGTAATCACAACGAATATCAGGTGCTGCGAAGCGACAGGTCATGTTCTTGTAATCTTCGCGGAGTGATCACCCGTGGAACTTGGGCCAAAGGACCACCTGGGCTTGTACGGGGGTTCATGCTGGTGCACTCTTAACCCTAAGGGTCCAACTCCCCCCCCCTCAAATATTAGCATCTCCACGCCATCTCCTCTCCGCATCTCCACGCCATCTCATCTCCGCCGCAAAGCTCTGACCCCTTCGACCCAAACCCTGAAGTTTTGCGAGGCGCGGCACATCCTTCGGACCCCGCTGACAGATCCAGTCCACCAGGCAGACAGTATCTCTAGCGTGTATGGTTGAGCTGAGGGTTTAGATCCGGCAGCTTGAGGGCGTAGGGTGCCTAGGGCACGCCTGTTTGGAGAAACTCGCATATTCGTATGGGATTGTTTCCAGAGTGCAGATTTTGCGAAGCTGCGAAGTGCCTTTAGATTGCAACAAGTCCCGGGTCCCAGCTGTTTTGCACATATTGTTAGGTCCCTCTTTTTATGGATTATCTAATCGCCCCCCTTTTACACGCCTAAGTTCTCCTTTAAGTTGGCTTGTTTCGGGTTACTTGAGTTTCATCTTGGGGGAACCTCAGAGCGGCTGTAAAGGGGGCATGCGGCGTAGAACCCCTTATGACTTTTGGACACTTCTGTTTCAAGTAGATGTGTCACATATACAGCTAAGGGTCCTTATCTGCGAGTTTGCGTGCTTATCCAGGAGGTCTGCGCCCCTTTTGAAAATGAGAGATATGGTCAAGAGTCATTTTGCAAGGCGTCTTTGGAAACTACACAGGTTCTAGGTTTCAACCCTACTAAACCTCTAGCCTTAAAAGGCCTAAGCCTTGAACAAAACCGGAACTATTAGCCAACTCCCAAACCCTGGACCCAACGGCCCAGACTACAAGCGCAGAAAACCTTAGGTGTACATTCTTCACTGGATTCTGTACTCAAACTCTAAAGCCTAAAAGCCTAAACCCAAAACTTTTGTACCCCAACCCCCCCTTCGGTGTACATTCTGCGCTGGATTCTTTACTCAAACTCTACAGCCTAAAAGCCTAAACCCAAAACTTTGTACCCCAATCACTTTCAGCCCTTTATCCCCAAACCCTGAACTCTACTTAAAGGTCCAGGGACTCAAATAAAGGAGCCTCAAGCCTTGAGTAGCACAATTATCAATTATCTGATTGGCCTTTTGGACCTAAAGCCCTAATGCCTGAGTCCTCGGACTCTCGGGGTGTGTAAAGTATCCCTTACCCCCTTACCCCCCCAAACCCTAAACCCCCAAAACCCTAAACCCTCTAAACTCTAATTAGACCCTAAAAACCCTGAAATCCTAAACCCTAAAACCCTAAACCCTAAACCTTCCCAGGTTAACCCCTAAGCTCCCTCAGGCTTTGCGACACCTGGCACCCGTTGCCCGGGAGCTGGGCCTGCGAGAGAATGCCAGGCCAGTGACTGTGGGCATCCAAAAATGGAAACGATTTGGTTAGAATAGCATAAGCGTCCCTGGACCCAAATAATAGGGGTTAGGGCCCAAGTACTATAAACTTAATGGCTCTTAGGCCCTAAAACCCTATTGGTTGGGTCCTTGATCTTTTAGGGGTATATATATAGGGTTTAGGGTTATACTGTAGGGTCTAGGGTTTAGAGTCTAAACTCCTTAAGGGGATTATATCGGGAATTATATACTAGTATTTTAGACTATGGCTCATATGATAATGGGGTATGTCTATATAAAGTTTAGGGTTTAGGATGTAGTGGCCGGTGACCAAAGGACATCCAAGGAGATTCAGGCTGTTCAGGGTTAAGGGTTTAGCGTTTAGGGTTGAAGGTTTAAGGAGTTTCGGGTTTAGGGTGGAAGGTTTAAGGCTGAGGGTTCGAGCTTTAGGGTGAAAGGTTTAAGGTTGGGGGCTCATGCCCTAAATCCTAAACCCTAAACCCTAAACCTTTCATGCTTAGGGGCTCATGGTTTCAGGTTGACGGGTTAAGGCTTATGGGGTTCATGTTTTAGGGGTGTAGCTTTTAAGGCTAAGCAGGGTTCAGGGTTCAGCGTTTAAGCCCATTTCAAAGCAAGTACTCGGTCCCATGAACCTCCAGATAGTCCTGGAGGTGTATCAACCTGCATTTCAGGGGGCCACAGACGATTCCCAAAGAACACATTGGATGTTTGAATATGTTTCAGAGTTCTTTCGGCGACCATCTTCATCACCTTTCAAGCAACGTACTCAAAACTCTAAGCCCTGACCTCCTTAATGCTAACTCTAGGATGAAATCAAGGCATGACAGCCGGTTGTCTGCAAGGGGCAAAGCAGTGAAGTACAGTATGGGCCATTTTAGAAACACCTCTAGAAATGGGTTAGGCATAGGACTTGCAAGAAGGATTTGGGGCACATACGGTGGATACTAAAAATCTTGCATGACCCTAAGTACCGTATACCCTGGGAATTATGGTCTTATAGTATATTAGGGTCATGCAGGATTTTTAGTATCAACAGTAGTTCAGGGGGCGCAGGCAAGCCCTGCGTTTTTTGTGCAGGCTGTAGAAAGCGTTTGTCATTTCCCATGTACGTACATGAGCGTAAGATGAAATGCTACGGACTCCAAGCCTCGTACTGCGGACCTTGACATCGCTTATTCAGCGGGGTTTGTGTGAAGTGTGATCACCATCAATAGGGGTGTCTGTTGCAAAGCCCATGCGCATGTAAACAAGGGATAACAACAGGCTATAACAGCATGATGAAAATGGGATTGCTTCCGGGGCCCGTTTCCAAGTACGTTGCAGACGGCCCACGCTGTTGCAATGGCATACATACAAGTCCCACAACTACAAATTATGGGACTTATGGCTACAAATATTCGCATTTCAGCACACAAGCATCAAAACTGGTAATCCGCCCCTGCACTTAGACACCTACAATTGCAACCCTACGCAAGTTGTCCTGAGAAGAGCTCTAACCCCTACACCCAATCCCCAGACTTCAAACCTGGCACATCCCCACAACCTCTTTCAGGGGACCGAAAGGGGTGCCGGTACCTATGAAGACTGCTTGGGACTTAGCTTGGACCTTAGACCCTTAGCCCTTTGGGATTCCCCTATATTCCTATTATAGGTACCCAAGGGTTAACCCTTAGTAGGGGTCCTAAGTGCCACACAGAAGAAACATGAAGGTTGGTGGAGCTTAACTACACTGTGAGCCTGCCGGGGGCGCCGGCACAGGACTCTGGGTGAAGCTCTCAAGATTTGGGATACAGGGTTTAGGGTTTAGGGTTTAGGGTTTGGGTTCAGGGGTGCAAGGCTTAGGATGGAGGTTTATTGCTTAAGGTTGTTGGCTTAAGGATCACGTAGGGATAGAGAGTGATATATGAGGCTCGGCCAGTAACAGGGTTTTGGTAGTGCCAAATACCGGATACTTGAATGGCAAATTAATTCGAAACTGGCGTTATGTAAGGATGTGTAGCGGGTACTATAAGGCTTAGGGCCTATAGGGTTCCGGATCTAGGTAGGGAAATACCCAAGTTATAGCCAGGTAAATATCCTATAGTTCCATACAAACGCTAGTACTTGTGCTTCGGGATGTACTTACCCAGTTGAGGATTGACGGTCTAGACTTTGTAGCCTCTGGGAGTTCAGGGGCTGGGTTCTCTAGGCGCAGGGTTCATGTTGAAGCCATCTGCAGATGGACAGTTACCCTAAACCCTAAACCTACAGCAGTCCCATCAGGACTCCAATGCCGCTAGCCCTAAAACCGAAACCTCCGAATATCTTGTAGGAGTGGCATGGAAAGCCTAGAAGAGACTTCTCATGTAAGCTACCCACCTTCAAGGGCTGAAGGAGGTTTGGGGGTTGTATGGGGTTAGGATGCTTTTGAATTCTGCGCTGTTAAGGCTTTGGATTACACGTGTCAGCGCTCGGGTGATGAGCCAAGCTGCACCCCATTAACCACCCAATATAGTTGTTCAAAGCAGCAAGACTGATCCTAAGCCTTCAAAAATCCACAGCCGAAATTCTAAAGCCCCGCAACCCAATACCCTACATCCCCAAGCCTTATAAACGCCCTAATCCGAGGATCTGAATAATTTGGCCCCCCCCCTCCCCCCAGAATAAGAAATGGAGGGCGCCAGATTAAAAGAATGATTGTGGTTCCTGGAATTCAAGTAGAATAGGAATGCATTCCCGCGTCATCGGGGCTATTGGACCTCTACCAAAAATATGAATAGGAATGCATTGAATATCTCGATTTTCAGGATTGGTCCCCCCAAAAAACTCTTTAAATCGAGTCCCTTTTCCCCATACGAAATTCCACCTAATTGAAATTAGTCGTGGACGGCGAATTTTTCCAAAAATATTTTCTTTAAATATGGTACCCTTTATAATTCTGATGCTCGGATTAAACCCTAAAAGCCTAAGCCCTGAATGCCCAGTATGATTCGAACTGGCAAGCACTAGGAGATTCACAGCGACATCTCGCCCATGAACGAGGCAGCACGTGGCGCGGCTTCTGGGGTTAGAGACAATCTTGCTTAGGGTTTTCCTTGGTGGTTGCTAGTTAGTAGTAGGGAATGGGTTATATAATGCCTTAATAAAACCCTAAACCAGTGAATGTTACTTTATCAATGGGGATTATTGACATGCATCTGCAGGCATGGATCCATTCCTCCACTTCCCAGCAACAGCCAGTAAGCTTAGGGATTTAGGGTTTAAGGGTAGAGTTTAGGGTTTAGGAGGTTGCAGGTTCCAGGATCCAACGTTTAAAGTTTAGTGTTCTAGGTTTTTAGGGTTTCAGGGTTTGAGGACTTTTGGCCTCGGGTTTAGAGCTTTCAGTTCTTTAGCGTTTTGCCAAAACCCTAAGCCCTAAAACCTTGAATCGAAGGTTTTTAGGATCTAAGGGGCTGTGGAACTTAGTTCAAGTTCCTAGAGGTTCCGCTGTCCAACGTGGAATGTCATGTGGCTATTGTTTCAAATACCTGTCGCCAAGAGGGCCATAATGTTCCCGTTTTGGTTAGCTCGAAGCGGGGTTACGGCGCTTCAAGGCCCAGGGTTCGAGGTTCAGATTCAGTCCTTGTTGGGCCTAAGCCCCCCAAAATAGGTAATTAGCATAATAGAGCGAAAGTGTGTTAAAACAACAGAAAAGCCCATTATTCTACACATTTTTAGGGTGTAGGTAGCCTGTAGTGCCTGGGTTGAATTCCACACCAAACGAGGGCTTTTCAGCATCGTTCCTCTTAGTTGGTGACCTAGGAAATCGCGAGGGTCTAAATGCCGAAAGACGGCAACCCTAAACCCCAAAAACCCAAAATCATAAACCCTAAAACCCCTGACCCCTGAAACCTTAAATCCTCAACCCTTAAAAACCCTTAACCCTAATTGGGCAGTGGCACCTTCAGAGTGAACTGTTTATGAGGCCAGGGATCCCTAGTAGTGGGTCACAGTTCAGGGTTTGAGGGTTTACGGGTTTAGGGGTTCAGGGTTTTAGGGTTTAGGGTTTTAGGGTTTAGGGTTTTAAGTTTTAGGGTTTCTGGGGGTTGTGGCGTAGGATTTGGGCTTTCAGGTTTTCGTGCCTCAGAGTTTTTCAAGTTTTGCTGTACGTACGTTTGCTGAATACAAAATTTGGCGATACGGGTCTAGGGGAAAAGAATTTTAGAGCACAGGCTTGAGCGGCTTGAGCGGCTTGAGCTGCGCAGTTACAAATTGGCTTACATGTGCTCACCCTAAGGTTCCATGGACCCAAGTAATGGGGTTTTAGGGACCAAACACCATTAATATGATAGTATTCGGACCCTAAAACCCTATTAACTACTTGGATCCCAGGACCCTTACGCTAAATCCTAAAGCCTAAACCCTAATCCCTAAACCCTTAACCCTAAACCCTTAACCCTAAACCCTATTACTAGGGTTCTTGGACCCTGAGGGACAAGGATGAGCAGGGTTACCAGATCCATAGGCTAGGTTCAGTGGTAGAGGGATTTGGGATTAGGGGTTTAGGGATTAGGATTTAGGGCTTAGGATTCATGACTCCGCGGGGTGCAGGAAGCCTAATCACGAAAGCAGCTTTGCAAGCCTCATATCTGTTGCACGTTTTATACAGTGATTCTAAATTCTAAGGGTCCAAGGACCCAAATTATTCGGTTTTAGGGCCCAAATACAATTAATTATTGAAGTATTTGGACCCCGAAACCCTATTATTTGGGTCCTTGGACCGCTATGATTTACAACACCCATCTACATATATCAGATCAAACAGGTGGCTGGGCTTATTGGGGAGTTGCTGTTCCTACATCATGGCAAGAAACCTACACATCCAATGCAAGGAACATCCTTGTGCCAAGAAAAGAATCACCTCCCCATATCAACATCCCCCTTACTCCCCAGAATTAAGGGTGCTTCCTTACAGAAGACCTGAGATCTTGGGGCACCTCTTATGTTAGGAGGGCGTGCTTAATATGAGGAGGAATGGATTACAACCCAAGCCCTGAACCTTCAACTAGATACCTTAAATTCTAAACCCCTTGCCTTAAACCGTGTTTGGGGCTGCTGGACTTTGAGGTCTTGTCACATTCTGGGCAGCAGTGCAGGAGGTTGACGCAAGCATGGGCCCAACCGAGACTCTTGCAACTGGTAACCTCTGTAGCGTTTCGGGTGTGGGGCGCTTCAAAGTATAAAGAACAAGGCCTTTGCTTAAAGATTGTTATGGGTTACTCGGACAGAGTGCAGGGGGTGGGATTCGGGGTCCAGGAAGTTCTGGGTGTGGGTTTTCGGGTTTAGGGATTAGCAAATCCAGAGTTTAGAGCAGCTTCGTTGTACAGCAGCTGGAACGCACACAAGGAAAGCTCGCTTACAATCCTTGCTGTTTGCCAGTTGCCACCCAGCCAACATACTTCGACATCCAGCTCCAATCACGCTTTAGGCTTGAATCCAGAGACTTTATGGTAGTTTCCCAAAATAAGGGAACCCCAATATAGACCCCAAAATATTATAGTCCTTATTATAGGGACCCCCAAAAAGGTACCCCTAATTTTGGGAAACCTCCTTATCAAGGATTTGAGACTTTCGGTCATGTAGGAGAGTTATTAGCATCTTTAGAGTTTCAAGTTTGACCCAATTATGACTATCACAACTCCCTTATATACATTAATCTGGCTATAAATTGCGTTAGGAGTACCAGTTCTCTTT
This sequence comes from Symbiodinium pilosum, assembly GCA_905231905.1. Lineage (NCBI taxonomy): Eukaryota > Dinophyceae > Suessiales > Symbiodiniaceae > Symbiodinium > Symbiodinium pilosum. Next base: position 55,269 of record CAJNIZ010011869.1, on the reverse strand, counting down.
GGTTTAGAATTACCCGGAATTTTCAGGTAGGGAGGGTCTCTAGAACTGACAAAGTACAGGTGCGCAGAGGGATTGCTGAGGATTGGACCTTTTGGTAGCCTCTGTAAATTACCGTAGCACCCCCAAAAAACGGCGCTGTAAATGCTATACGGTCCCGCAAACGAGGTCTGTATGAATTTGCATGTTCGCGTGGGCACGGGTAAAGTGCCTCGGGCCGTCGTAGGGATTGCTCAATTCAGGACCCTTCTGTTTCAGCAAGCAGTTTGATGAGGGGGCTCCTGAACCCTAAACCCTAAACCGGGGCGCCCAGTTAGGAGGCGCAGTAGCTCAATCAGCAGAGCAAATCCGGCATTAACGACATCACAACCTTGCACACCTGAAGCTTTTCAATGTGGATGAGGCAAGATTTATGCGCTTTAGGGTTTAGGGTTATGTCCACATCCACCACCGCCCTCTGCGTGTTGATGACGAAGGCGCTCGAACGTGTAGGAGTCTCTCGAATTCATCCCAATTGAATTCTGAAAGGGCGACTCTTATGTCATCTTTGCACTTATAGTTCATACTAGCCACATATCACGGGGCCCCATTTTTGGAGAAACCCTGGTGCGAGGTTTAATGTGTGAGGGTCCATCAAGCGTGAGGCATGGGGACAGCGCCAAAAAAAAACCGTAAACCCCAAACCCGAAATACGACGAGGTTAGGTACCTCAAGCCATGTAGCTATGGCATTTGGATCCTCAGCCCTCTTATTTGGGTACTTGGACCCTTAAACCCTATATGTCCCTATACGCCCACTATATATGCGTATATATCCCTATAAGCCCTTTTTAGCCCTATATTTGGGTGCTTGGACCCTGACATTCGCGCATCTAAGGATTTGGCCGGGCTCGCATCTGGTGGCCAAATCATTCATAGGCCCATCGTACTGTTGATAGAGCAAGCCACACGACCCAACCTTTGAAATGGGTTTCAGACAACTCTGGGCATTTTTGCGGTGGGCTCTCAGTGAGAAGGATTAGAGCATTTTGGGTTGTATGTTGGGGCCTTCTGTTCATGCATGCTACTCATGTAGCTAGACCCTGGGACATGTGGTAGCAATTATCGTGCACTGCCGGTCATGCAGGTCTTGGCCTGTGAATCCCAGCATGAGGACTTTGGATAGTGTCTATAGGGTTTGGGGTTTACGGTTTAGGGTTCGCTTTGCGCCCTAGTTGTCGACCGCCGCTGCATCTGCGCAGCTTCGGGGTTTGGGAAGGGGGCGGGGTGGGGTGGGTGGGTAGTAACCTTCGTTACAAACGCTTCTAGAAGGCCTTGTTTTGGGGGCAAAACGCCGGCCAAGTTTCTGCTGAAAAATGCCGAAGTCCTGCCTTTTACAGGTAATCGGGCATTTTCCTTCGCGTGTCAGGTCACATGTTCCGCGACCTCTCATGTGGCCCATGTACACAGAACTTTCCAACAAAACTCGCGCTAGAGTTGAATGTTTTTCTTGCAAAGTTATGAAAATGGTGTTTCCGTCGATATAAAGAGTTGACATATTGAGTGCCCGAAGTTCGGCTAGCTTTCAGAGTGCAGGAAGGACCTAAAACCCGGCATGCGCATCAAAAAAAAGGCTTTTTTTACGGATCAAAAAAACTTTTTGGGAATCAACAAAAATGTTTTTTTCGGATCAAAAAAAATCCGACTGAATAATGAGCAGAAAGGGCCAGAGTGTGGAGAGAAAAGAAGAAAACAAGCAGCATCAAAAAACAACTTTTGCCGGATCAAAAAAAACTTTCTGTGCAGGTGCGGACATAGAGAGCAGGGGCAAGAAAGGAAGGAAGGAAGGAAGGCAGGAAGCAAGGAAGGAAGGAAGGAAG
>CAJNIZ010011869.1:29027-47806 GCA_905231905.1 Symbiodinium pilosum | reverse complement strand
GTTCAGGGTGTAGGGGTTTAGTGTTCAGCTTCAGGGATTAGGGTTCAGGGTTTTGGGGGGGGTGGGGGGCGGTAGGGATTTAGGGGATTTAGAGGCGCGGAAAAGAAAATGGAAACTACAGACAGGGAGTTGTACATGGGTATATGGGGGAATGGAAAAGAAAAGGGAAACTACTACATAATTTAGGGTTTAGGGCGGATAATAATACCCCCAACCCCACTTAGTAACAAGTGCCCCTAAGCCATAAACCCAAAGCCTTGTACCGCTCTAGGATCTGGGAAGTAAGGCGGGCCGGGCGGGGGGGGATGGGTGGGGAGTTAAGTCAGTTTAGGGTTTAGGGTTTTGGGTTTCAGGGAAGGAGATTAATCTAGAAGCCTGAACAATACATATTATTTTTCCGTCCTGGCCCTCATATACTTGTACGTAGTCTAAGTATTTTGGCTCCTGCATTATCCATTATCCCTGAGCCCTAAACCCTAAACCGCGGTTTGGGGCGTGGGTTGACTTTGTTTGGATCGGGAACTTGGGTCTTATGGACTATTGGAGAAACAACCCTACACCCTCAACCCTAAACCCTCAATTGAAGGTCTGGGGAGTTGAGATCTTTAGATCCCTAAACCCTTAACCCTAAACCCTAGACCCTAACCCCAAACCCTAAACCCTAACCCTTTTCCAAAAGTTTTGGGGCCCCGTGTAGAAATTGGCTTAATTTTGTTAAGAGCATCATGACGGTGATTATGTGAATCGAGATTGTTACCTTAAACCTTAAACCCAAGCTCAAGCTGCGAATGTCGCTGTAGTCATGGCAACCTTGCGTATACGGACATCATGCAACCCTAAAGGCCTGTGGTCAACACGACGTCCCCATGCCCTGCGACCTGACAACATCAGATAAGACAGGCCCTTGGGGTGGAGGCTTTAGGAACTGAAGAGGTAAGGTTTAGGGTTCAGGGTTTAGGGTCCAAGGCAGCTTTTGACGAGCGTAAGGCTTGTTGATAATGGCTTCTTTGAACGATGCCGATGTCGGCAAATTGAGCTCTGGGCTTCCGCCTTACAGGAACATGTCACCCACCCATCAGGGCAGACTCGTCATCCACTAGCGGTCCAAGCTGCACACTATAGTCCCCCTTAAGTAGATAGAATATGGCTTTGGGTAGATTATAATAAGATCCCATATATCCCATATTCTATCTACTTAGGGGGACTATAAGTCGAAGAGGGCCGCAAAGTCTTGGAAGAATGGCACGCGGTGGCTTGATCAATGCGGACCAATCCTGTCCCAGGAAGCTGGGAATCGACCACCGCCACCTTCACACTATATTGGGTATGTATTGGGATGATGGAAAAGAAAAGGGAAACTATTATCATGGGTTATATATATATATTGGGGCTATGTTAGGGTTATATTTGGGTAACATTCGGGAGTTATATTTTGGTTATATATCAGCACCGCTTCAGTGCTTCAACTTGTCTGCTCTGGGGTGCATCTTTCGTATGCATGGGGGCTCTACCCAGACTCTCACATACAACCGCCCTAACCTTACTGGTTCTTTCTTTGTAGGGAAGTAGGGCATAAGCGAATGTAAGCCCTATACAATCCCTACTAAGCACCAGTATAATTAGCCGCAAGCTCCAAGCTCTACAATAACCTGCCTCAAAGCCTTTTATTCCGCTACGAGCCCAGCACCCTACGACCTGAGCCACGTCGCAAGGGTTTTTGGGTCAAACTTTCGGCTACTAGGATTAGGGTCTAGGGAGTTTAGGATCTAGGGTGTAGGGCTTAGGGATTACGAGGGTTTAGGGATAACGGTCTAGGGAAATGGAGACTACTATAGTATATTTGGGTCATATAGGAATAATGGAAATGAAAATGGAAGCTACTAATTAGGATCTGGGTGTAGGGAGTCTAGGATCTAGGGTGTAGGGCTTAGGGATTAGGGTTTAGGCATTAGAGTCTAGGGAGTGTAGAGTTTTGGGTTTAGGGATGTATTGTTACAGGGGCTCAAGGTTTAAAGATTAGGATTTCGGGATTCGCATGACATTTAAAGCTTCAGGGTCAATAACCGAGAATTGCTTAGGGACTCTGAGCCCTACATCCTAGATCCCAGACTCCATACCTAAGCCCCGCACCCTACATCCTAGATTCCCTAGACCCTAGACCCTCCTACGCCCTAGATCCTAGACTCCCTAGACCCTAAACCTGAAACCTGAAGCCCTACACCCTAAATCCTAGACTCCCCTTAAGCCCTACACCCTAGATCCTAGGCTTCCGAAATCCTAAACCCTAAGCCCGACGCCCTAGATCCTAGACTCCCTAGACCCTAATCCTTATCCCTAAGCCCCACACCCTAGACCCTAAACTCCAAACCTTACACCCTAAACCCTAAACCCTAAACCCTCGAGCCCATGTCAAAATTTCCTTCATCTCAAAATCTTGAAGTTTTAGGCTTTTAAAACCTAAATGACCCCCCAAACCCTAAGTAATGGTAATAAACCCTAGATCCTTAACCCCTATACCCTAAACCCCCTAGACCCTAAACCCTAAACCCTAAGCCCTAAACCCTAAACACCCTAGATCCTTAACCTTGCTGCAGCCGTCTGCGGCGAGCGGCCGCGCCAATCTCGGCGGAGCTGCGCGCGGCGGAGGCCGCCTTGGCGACTGCAGGCGCCTTGCACTCCTTATTATATAGGGATAATACAGGTTTTTTGTGGTTATATAGGGCTTAGTGTTTAGGGGTTAAGGTTTTGGGTTTAGGGTTTAGGGGTTAAGGTTTTGGGTTTAGGCTTTGGGGTTTAGGGTTTAGCGGTTTAAGGTTTAGGGTTTATATTGGGGTTATATTGGGATAATGGAAAATCAAGTGGAAACTACGGTATTATAGGGTTATCATGAAGGCTCAGGGTTTAGGGTTTACGGGTTCAGGTTTAGGCTTTAGGGTTTGGGGGTTGGGGTTTAGGGTTTGGGGGTATATAGGGATATATATATATATCTTTATATTACAAGGGTATATTGTAGTAGTATATCCGGGGCCTGTACAGGGACTAAGTATCCTACCTCTTCTTGCAGAAATTGAAGGAATGGAAAAGAGCATAGAAACTATTGTTCTGGATGTAAGGTTTAGGGTTTAGGGCTTAGGGAATGGGAATGGACAAGAAAGTGGAAATTGGCATACTGGAGAGTCAAACGGAAAATCTAATTGAACATGAGATGGAAACTAGAGTTACATGGGCATCGTCTAGGGATATATAGGGGAATGGAAGAGAACATGGAAACTATCCGATCAGTTGGGAGAGGATTGGGAGCTACAACCAAGATCCATTCCGACGTTCTCTGCTAAATACGAATAAGTCGTGGGAGGTACTTGGAGCATCAGGGGGACTTAGTACGTTTAGGGTGGATGGTTTTGGGGTTTAGGCTGGTGAAGGGGTTTTATGGCCAGAGAGATTCAGTAAGCATGCTTATAACCTCTTGGGGCTTACATCTCACCCACTTAATTTGATTCTTCAGCTACTTAACGTCCATAACCTGCAGGTTGAGTCAGAAGATTGTCACCGATTTGGGGATTAATCAGTTAACCTGCTCAGAACCCACTTTATAAGCCAGTTGCCTGGTTCCCTCCTGAACCTCTAAATCACCACATTCAAAGGTGATTTAGCGAGGAGTCCCGGCTTTTGAAATTTCATTGGCTGGAGGGCTGAACAAGGAGGCTGCCCTAAAACCTAGGCTCTAAGCCCTCAAACCCTAAGCTGAGTCCTACCCTAAACCCTAAACTTTAGGGTTTAGGTTTTAGGGTTTATTTAAGTCCCAAACTCTGAGCCCGAAATGCTCTTCCCTAAAGCAGTCCTTTTCCTGCGGGTCAGCAGAAGCTGATCCAAAAAAACACTGAAGCGCCGACCGAACTGACATGGAACCTCACGACATTAGGCCTCCTCTGCAAAGAAGACAGCTTTCATAGCGCCTGGTTGGGGCTCCCTGTTTGTTTGGGAATGGAGGCGATTCACTGGCCACTGCGCGCATGGTCGGGCACCTGGAAGTTCTTACTCCAACTACTACTTGGAGGCCCATGGGACTTAGTAACTACTTATAATTGGGCTTACAACCCAACTTATTATTTATGCGGTGACCCCTATAAGCCCTTTTAGGGGGATTATAAGTAGGGTTATAAGCCCAGTTATAAGTAGTTACTAAGTCCCATGGGCCTCCGAGTAGTACGAGATTCTGGGTCATTATGGTAAGGAGGCATGGTACTTTGTTCTTTCGGTGTAGGCAGGCTCATCATGACTCATGACCGGCCTCTCATTTGGCCACGCCAAACAAACAACCATGAACCTTAGTGCTACATCCTTGACATTTGGAAGCCCAAAGCCGTAGAACTAAGAGATGGACTTCGGTGTCGTCAAGGTTTCCAGTCTGGGATCTATGGTCACGTGTGGTTTGTTCTGAAACCTGGCGCAGCAGTGCATTTCTTGTTTCTGAACCTCTGCGCAAGCCCAAGTCTTTCCTTGAATACGCCACTTGAGAAGAACCTGACGCAAGACCCCACGCGATAGGTACCTGGATCTGAAGTCCCAATGCCTAAGCCCTCCCCGAACCCCAGGCAGAAGACTTTTGACATGTCTTACCAATGCGACACTTCTTACCACGCGCTGCGCCCCAAACCATGCATGCGGAGTCGAACAACCGGCGGTGTATTCTGCAGTATACTGTACTTAGATACCTGTATTCTAAGATGGTAGAATCCCTTCTGATCCAGCTAGAATCTACTGTATCTGTTACATGTCTCAAAACCCAATTCCCATGACAAGCCTTCCTTTTTGTTACATTATCTCACTGCAGTATGCTGCACTTAGCATAACTTAGAGCGCTATTCCAAACTCATGTTTAGAAACACGCACATAAAGGGACGGCAATTCTGACTCCTTCGCAGATCCCCTCAAAGCGAAGTACCTATATGACCCCTTGATATATCCTTCATCCCCTTTGGGGGGAAGTATGGTATCCGTGTACATCCCCGCATACCCTTTCTCATATCCCCTTTAAAAGGGAAATATCTTATAATATAGTAGTTTCCATTTTCTATTCCATTATTCCTATATAATCCCTATATTCCTCCCTATATTCCCCCAATATTACTATACAACCCCTATATATAAACCCTAAACCCTAACCCCTAAACCCTAAACCCTAAACCCTAACCCCTAAACCCTAAACCCTAAACCCCACACAACATGCCCAGGCTCTGTTAGGAATAATACCCTAATATCTTGCAACATGTGCTTCTCTTGGCCAGCAACGAGCCGATGCATTGAATGGCTCACAGGGTGAAGGCGCCTGTTGAGAAGAGGTTTTAGGGTTTAGGGTTTAGGGTTTAGGGTTCAGGGGTTTAGGTTAGGTGGACCCCCCACCCAGTAATAGTAATTATAAGGGATAATAAGGACTATATTAGGGTCCTCGTGTATTCTTAAGATATCACTATTACAGGGTGGGGGGTCCTCCTGAGGAATATGCTTGGTTCGCACGGTTTAAGTTGCAGGATTTTGGGATTTAGGGTCTAGGATTCAAGGTTAAGGTTTAGGCTTTAAGGTTCAGGGTTTCCAGGGTCAGGGTCTCAAATAAGGACTAGAGTAGACTGCGGTGTACAGTGTACAGATGGCTGCCCTCATTTATTGAAGCCTTGGTGGTTTTTCAAAAAGTAGAGGGGTCCCGCTCCGTATAACAAGATTTATAGTAGTTTGGGGTAAACGTAAGCCGGGCCCCTAAACCCTAGAACCTAAACCCTAACCCTAAGACCCTCTAAGTTCTTGGATCTACCCAGAATAGCTCAGAATGCTAACAAGAACATTCCTGCTGGTGACAGACATCTGACAATAATAATTCCCCGACAACCACGAAGATCAGAGCGAAAATCATAAGGGTTTTTTTAGGGCTTAGGACTTAGGGTTTAGGGTTTTGGGAATCCCAACCCCCCAAATTAGGACCCTATTGCAATCAGGCGCTTATCATTGGATCCTAATTTTAGGGCTGCTCTGAATCCGGTTACCAGGATCGCTTGATTTGGCAGATGGTTACAGGATTCCCAGCGAGCCTAGTAGATGAATAGGGGTTTAGGGGTTTAGGGTTTAGGCCCCCTTCCAGGGCTTATTTGGGAGACAAGTGTAGGGTCAAGGTCTGGGGGTCCAGGTTTAGGATTTAGGGTCAGGGTATAGTGGAAAAAAAGGCATAATGGCAGTGAAGAAAACAGTAGTGAGATGGCTGCGGGTGTCTGAAATCAGGTTTTTCTTTCGGTACGCAACTCCGCCACATTGGCGTGCGTATGTCAAGGCAACATTTCTGATTCGTCAAGACTTCCCTCATGTTAGCAGGGTGCTCAGCCAAGAAGCACTATCAGGGTGACGATAGTAGGGGTAGGACCAGAAAAAGCTATCATATTCTAACCTCAACATGACGCTGAACCCTACGCTCGTCATGTGCTCAAGGGACTCCGCGCAGAGAATTGCCTTTCAGCTTAAGCTGTCATGCTCCCTAAACCCCTAAACCCCATTCTATTCCATGAACGCCTGCTGGCGATGCTTGAGGCCTTTCAGGTAAAACCCACACGGGCCCGGCTCTCGCGGCTGGAATCCATTTAATATAGTGGCCCAAGTTTAGGGTTTCGGGTTTAGGGCTACCAAAAGGGTTACATAGGGTTATATAGGGGTCATATTGGAAAAGGATATGGAAACATCTATATTAGAACAGGGTTTAGGGGCCTAAATAATTGCCAATATTAAGGTTCCATAGTCCTTGTATAATTTTTGTAGATGGTACCTCAAATGGACTTCAAAATCATATTGGTAATTATGTAGGCCTCTATATTATACTGCCCATGTAGCCGTATTTCGCCACATTATGGGCTCCAGGGTAGCTGTAAGCCATTTATAGCTGCTATATCTCTGTTGAAGCATTCCCTATGTCAGAGTTACCACAGCCCATTTACAGACAGGAGCCCTTAAATTCAATTTAGACCAAGTCTTAAGGTTGTGTAAAAGCTAGTCCCTTCCCGAAACGGCACCCTTAACTCTAAACCCTAAGACCGAACACTTAACTCTTGTGAGGTAAGCCTACAATTCCCTGCTACACTCCGACAAAACCGAAAGATCCCTACCCTAAACCCGAAATCCTAAACCCTGAATCCTAAACCCTAAATCCTAAACCCTAAATCCTAAACCCTGAGCCCAATCCATAAACCCTGAACTCTGCACCTGGAAAAGCCGCGCAGGCGGCAACGCCGCAGTCTCGGACAGCTCCTCCGAGTGCCGTGGACCCAGAGAAGTCGACTTGGGAAGTTTGCAGGGTTTAGGGTTTAGGGCAGGTTAGGATTTTACGACCATAATAGGGATATAAACCCAANNCTCCTTTTAGAGTGCTCTTTGATTCTGTTTACCCTAGGTCAAAATCCTAACCTGGTTTAGGGTTTAGGGTTTAGGGTCTACGTAGGGTTTATGGGGTTTATAGGGTTTAGGATGTAGCGTTCAGGATTTAGGGTTTGGGATTTAGAGCAGGATTTAGGGTTTAGGGTTTGGGGGTATGGTAAAAGTGACCGGAGGCCACTATGAGGTCGAGGCAAATATTTGGATGTTCATGAGGCTTATGAAGTACCTACAACTGGATCAAATCATAACCCTACTTATAGTCCGGTTAACTGGCCTTATCTTCCATACCCCAAACATAAGTAGCTAGTAAGTCCCATGAACCTCCTTGTGAGTAGGGCTTGTGGTTCAGGGTTTAGAGTTTAGACGGCTTCGGCTTGAGGGTTTTGAGTTTGTAGGGTTTAGGGTGTCAGGGTCGGCGGCAGGGAAAACCGCAAGTTCACCAGAAAACATCCCATCGTCTCATATGGAGTCTATCATAGATAAGACTAGTCACTTGCGTTGTCTAATTAAGTACCCGCCCCGAGAGCAACCCACGTGCCCCATGGGAGTTGTGTACCTCATATGTTCATATCTTTAGTCTACTACGGGTGGAAAGTTACGCCAGGTAGGAGTCTGGGTGTTCCGAATTTTGGTGTTTCAGGGCTTCCCGGTCTACGGGTTAGGAATTGTGGTTGAGGCTTTAAAGGGTTGAGGGGTAAGTCTTTGGAGTTCGGGTTCGGGGACCACGCACTTAGGCGTCATATTCTATATTCAGAAGAAGCCCTACAAACCCTTTAACGCAATCGCAGGTCCTGCCAGGCTCTGTGTAGGTGGGTCCTATGAACCTTTGAGGTAAACACTAATTAATTTTCCCATTAACACTGTACAAACTAACTAAGCTCGATACCCAAAATCCAGAATGCTAAACGCCGAACACTCTAGGGGGAGTCTTCAAAGCGTTTGGTCAACCACTTGAACGTCATGATTCTTTTTGTTACGCGCCTGTTCTTGGACCGCTGCCTACACCTAGTCTGGACCACCTCGGGGTGCCCAATGCCAATGTGCCTTAAATCAAACATGGGATCCTGGTATCATTCAAGGTGTACTCCTTAATTACGCGGTTTGGGGTTCTCTGTGTATTCTGAGAAGAAACGCAGGGAAGCTACTGTGACGAGCCTATGTACTCCAGTCACCTCGATGTGCAGTATCAACATACGATGCACCGAACCAGTCCGCCAGCTGAACAAGACAGGCGATGACGGCTTCCTGCGGTGATGTGGCTGCTCATTTGAGCTTTGGTGGTCTGCTTCTTAATATATACCCTATTTTAATATAGTAGTTTCCATTTTATTTTTCCATTATCCCAATATAACCCCAATATAGCCCTAATATATACCCTGGGTGGTCTGCTTCTTGAAGTTAAGGATTCCTGAGCGGCTCTTCAGGAAGTTCCGCAGATAACACAGCTCCTTCGTGTAGCTATTGCCGGTGAGCAATTTTGTGAAAGGTTTAGTTCATTCCCTAAGGGTCCAAGTATTCAATAATCATATGCTTACCCCAAACCTGTACTATAATTAGTATTGCCCAAGCCCCAAGTACCCAAATATTGAGTACGTGGACCCTTAGGGTTTACTGTGGAGTCACAGGGCAGTGTTGGGCATCAGGGAGTCTTTCGAGGGGTCCTTCTCAAGCTGGTGAGCGCACCCTCCCACAATCTAACAGGAAACCCGCAGAACCTGCATTCACAGGACAGTAGCCCACCAAACGCTGAACCCTACCCAGCGCTTTTTTCAGGTTCTATCTTCCCTGAACTCTAAACCCTATCAGGTGAGAGCTAATTCTAGGGGTTAGGCTCCAAGGTCTGCTGTACAAGTTCGAATTAGTACCAAAAGTGCGCTTCCAGATTCCTTGTAAAGTTATAGTACTTCAAATAGACCTCAATGATATTGGTAATTGCTAGGACCCCTTACAGCCGGGTGAAATCATTACAAAACTAACCTTCGACAATCTTTCGATGGGCCACATGAGCCCTTTGTAACTTGACTTTCTACTCCAAGAGCTCAGAAGGATCCCTCCAAATCCTCAGAAATACCGTAATGAGATGGTTGAAGGAATCTTCCTTAATTCAAGAATTCCTAAAACCCAAGCCTGATCCTGAATACCAGTGCACCTGAAGCTTTAGGCCCAAAAGCTGAAGCCCAAATCCACAATTCTGCATCACAAATTATATCGCCAAAGCCTGAGCCCTCAACTCTACGTCCTCGAACCTTAAACCTAAGCAGACCCTCAAACCAAAACCGGTGTTCAGGGTTTGGGGTTTAGGGTAAACCCTGCACCCTCCAAAGCCAATAACCCCAAAACCTCCCGGCTTTTCAACCTTGACTCCACAAACCCTAGGCTCGAGACCCTAAACCTTACACCCCAGACCCCAAGCCTTAACCCTTCATGGCTGTGGGATTCTTCTGGGTTGCTGTTAATTGAAGGAACTTGATTTAAGTTGCTATATTGGCCCCGTGGATCTGTGGTGCTGGTGGTTCTCCAACCCCCTCCCCCCTGTGGTCCCTGTGGTTCTTTGTGGGGATGTGGTGCTGGCAGTTCTCTCCTTTTGCTGTGATCCCTGTGGTGCTGACGGTTCTCCCACCCCCTGTGGTAGTGCCAGCGCACGATAAAGCCTAAGTAGAGCCATAGCCCCAGGTATAAACTGCTTCAGCCTTGTCAGAGCTACATTCTTGGTCTAACGCAGCAAGTGCTCACATGTGGGCAGAGTGGAGCATGGGTTATAGTCCCCCGGGCAGCCCCATGTGACTGTTGGCACTTTTGAGACCCGCCAAAAGCACGAGGTGCCAAAAGTGACGACAGTTACAGGGCTCAGGGATGGCAGCTTTGAGGCACAAAAACGACGACAGTTACGAGGATCGGACCTCGAGGCAGCATCCCTGTGACTGTTGGCACTTTTGAACGGTTTAGGCTGGAGAGGGGTGAGGTACCATGGGGGGAGTGAGGGGGAGTAGGATCCCCAGGACCGGGATCATGTATACCCATTATGGTAACTTATTTTAAGTTCCTTAACAGCAATCCAGCTTGAACCTTCAGAGTTGTGGGATTCTTTGGGAGGTCGCCATGGACTGCCGGGTCTTTCATCGTGGCGGCGCCAATTCCTCCGGAAAAACGCGACCCTTGGGCTTCATGTGAGTCCTGCAGTTATAAAGGGTTCAGGGTTTGGAGTTTGGGGTTTAGGATTTAGGGCTTAGGCCTGAGGATTTAGGGCTTAGAGTTTAGGGCCAGGGTTTCTGATGTGGTAGGGTTTTCGTCTTGAGGTTGTACGCGGGAAGTCCAAGTTCTGAATTGTTTTTGGAAGTGCGATTTCTGGTTCCTGAGGCAGGGTTTGGGGTTTAGGGTGGTATTGCTATTAGGGTCCAAGTCAGGTATCCGAACAACGGAGCTCTAACTTCCAAATAATAATCTGACTAGGGACCAAATGCCCAATTATTTGGGAATTTGTTGTGACTCTTCTTATAGGAAACTTTCCAGAGGGGCCACAGGTTGTTGAAGCCTCCATATTGTTCTCCACTAACTTACGAGCATTCCTGTGCTTCAAAGCTCAACTCCCTCAGGGTCCAAGTACCCAATAATTAGGTACTTGGGATTTTGGTAATAGTAATTTTAGCACAGTTTTTGGGTAAGTATGTGATTATTGGGTACTTGAACCCTTAGGGACTACTACTAGAGCCAAGACTCATGATCGTCAACCGTTAAACGTCGCCTAGATCGAGATTCAAACCACTGAAAACCGGATTGTGGCATTGCGATCTATTCAGCGCTCCTCTTCATGTTAGGCCGGGGGTGTGCGGGCGTCTGGCATGGGAATGGGCAATGCTTATGTCAGATTTTTGCACCGACTCAGGAGTGCTGTTCAACGCATCCTTCCAAGAGGACCCATGTTCTTCGTTGCGTTGATCCTTGGGTTCTACCTTGGGGATCATAAAACTCAGACTCAGTACGGTGTTAGAATGTGGCTTTTACAAAACGCCTTACCCTCTAAATGGCGTTGTATTCATTGACCCCTAGAAATATGATGTATATGTGTGTATATACATATATATATATGTTTATCATGTATGGTGGTACAAGTAGTTACTTCTTATGTCCAATCTAAGTAGCTAGACCTTCAAAGTACTCCCCTCTTCGAATAGCCCTGGATGTATATTTGCCATAATCTCTGAGCTGACGCTAGACAGGTTGCCCGGCATGCGTACATGTCATGCTTTCATGCTATGCGCAGTCCTGTGGACCTAGGAGTACATCTCCTTAGAACTTTTAGGGAAGGGCGTGTAGGGATTCTGGAGCATAATATGACCCGCTCGTGGAACCTCACTGGCGTCAGAGAATTCAGCAAAAGAATGGTATGCCATCAATATGCAGATTCTTTATAATCATAGGTTGACAGGAACAGGTCTAGCCTATCTCTCGTGAAGCTCAAAGGCAGGTACTGCTTCATCTGCCAAATGGAGCGCATAATTTGAGAAAACCCCAAATACACCCCTGTATTCACACCCCCCCCCACTCCCTTAGACACCAGGAGGTCGAGCCAATGTTTGGCATTCCCGTCCCTGACGGAACCCTAAACCCTATAGTGGTTTCCATTTTCTTTTCCGTTAACCCTAAAGTGGTTTCAATTTTCTTTCTCCATTAACCCTATAAACCCTAAACCCTATAGTGGTTTCCATGTTCTTTTCCATTAGCCTCATCGAATCTAGGGTTAGGAGTGCCCAGAGGGCCATCTTGACAGGTCTTTCTGAAGCGGTACACAGAGCTGTGTAGCTGACACGCGCCAAAGAAGACGTAAGTGTCCCGTTTTGCTTAAATGCCTAAACCTAAACCCTAAACCCCAAACCCTAAACCCTAAACCCTAAACTCCGTGTTGCAACTACAGTCAGCAGACCCCCTGCTGGGATTCAGGCGCTGCCAAGCCCACACTATAGGGTTTAGGGTTTAGGGTTTAGCGTTTAGGGTTTAGGGTTTAGAGTGTATCGAACAAACCCTAAGCCTGTAGCGCCAAATCCTTTAGGGCTTGAGGTTCAGAAAATCCGGGACCGGAACGATTTCCACGTGTCACAGGTTTGGGACAAGACCAAACCCCCCGTTGGTTCCAAGTGCTCAAGGCACACAATTTCAGGTACCTAAACGCCGTTGAGATTATAGTACTTGGTTTCGGAAAATCCCTGTATTTCGCCCGCATGAACCTTTCCTGAAGTGTCATTTCTCTACACTTTAACCTTTGTAACCCTAAGCCCTGGACCCCAGACCCTGAACCCTAGACCCTAGATTCCAACCCCATGACCGGGACCCTAAACCCTACACCCTAACCCTAAACCTGAAACCCTAAACTGTGTGGCCTAAGACCGGAGGATTCTGCGAACAGTTCCGCAACTTCTCCCTCTGTTTGGCCATTTAGCTGGCTGTCAGCACCCACGCCACTTGCCAGGTTTTATCTGTTCATCTAAACACCCTGAGGCCTACTGGTGCTGAGCCTTAGGGAGAGTGGCCCCTATTTAGTCCGTGTATATATATATATATGTATATATAGCCCTATACGTATTGCCCTATGGTAGTCCCTTTGTTCAATCCCACCACTCCCCCTTAAGCGCCAGAAAAAAAGGGCTAAGCGCCCAACTGAGCAAATTGTAGGGGTATAAACGGGCTAACTCACTGCAAGGCTTGCTTGAGATGAGCTATAGTCTGAACTCTTAGTATCCCCCTTAGTAACCCTTAGAGTATTCCCCTAGACAACCCCCTCCGATTAGACTAATGCTCATATGGCTGGCTACAAGCTGAGTATCTTGAGTTCACCCCCTAAACCCTAACACCTAACCCGTAATAGAGTTCAGGGTTTAGGGCTGAGTGGGCCCTAAGCCCTAAACCCTAAACCCTAAATATTGCTCTGACTTGATTAAATTAGTTTATCAGGATCCCTGTCAGCCATGCTATCTTCCTTGAGGCAGTGGTGTATTCCTAGGGTCTAGTGTTTAGGGTCTAATCCAAAGGGCTGTTAGGGATCCCAAGCTTTGTATGAATCATGTAATCTGAAGCCAAAACAACTGGAATATCATGCCTTGCTGTATAGTCCCCCTTAAGTAGATAGAATTGAATATGGTTTTGGGTGTATTATAATAAGATCCCCGTATACCCTTTATTCTATCTACTTCAGGGGTATTATAACTGTTGAATCATTATGAACGCAACGGAGGACATGCTCGACACCGAGCCCTAGACCCTAAACCCTAGGTCCAAACCCTGCATCTAATGTTAAAACCATGGGCCCCTAGTATGGGCCCTTAACCCTTGGAGCCTTATATACCTATTATATATCCTATATTTACCCTTAAAGGTCCATGGAATCCCCCTAAAAGGCCTAAGGGCCCATATTAGGGGCCCATTCTTTTAACCTTAGACTGCAAACCCTACAACTCTGGGGGCTAATCTTCAAACGCTGAACCTTAATCCCTCAACCTAGGTAGATGGTGATATAGATAAAGATCATATATGTATATATATATATATATCTTCCATATAACCCCTATTGTTATGTAGTGGTTTCCATTTGTTGTTGCATTATCCCTATATAACTCCTGTATAATTCCTTTATAATAACCCAGGACCCCTTTAACCCAAGGGCCCACATACATTCACGACCAGGCTCTAATCCCTGGACCTTTTGAATCCCTACGCGGTTCAGGGTTTACGGTTTAGGGCTCCAAGCCCTACACCTACACCTTGAACTCTGTTGATGGATTTAGGGTTTAGGGTTTAATCACCAACCTTGGAACCCCAAAAACCCATAACCCCTACACCATCCTACACCCAAATCCCAAAGCCTGTGACTTGAGGTCTAACCTTCCTACCATCCATGGCTTCACATACCACTGCCTGCCGGACGTGCTCCGGGCCGGCCATCGGCTGGGCGACTTCGAGCATGCCAGTGGCGAAAAAGAGCCATGGATTTGGGCCCTACCCTCTCATGGGGGGCTACATAGGGGATTATAGAATATAAGTTCTAGGGGCTTAGGGCTTGGGGCTTGGGGCTTGTAATGTAGGGCTTGGGGATTAGGGCTCAGGGTTCCCGGTTTAGCGCTTAGGCATTTTCAGGCTGCAGAAGGGGAACTTACGCAAAGTTACTATTTTAAACAAACTCTATCATCCATTGGTTGTCGACATGATGGTAGCTCAGCTAGTGTTCCTGAACAGCAATCGGGATTCTGGGCCTATCTTCCGTAAACCCTAAACCCCAAACCCTAATCCCCAAACCTTAAACCCTAGACAATACACCCCACACCCTGGCTAACATGAAAGCCACGAGCCCAAAGGGGGCCTTCTTAAGACTGTTATCTTTCGTAGGGCGGCTTCATGGGGTTGCAGGTGAGGTTGGCGAAGGCCAGGGTGTAGGGTGTAGGGTTAGGGCTTCAGGGTTTAGGACTTTAGGGTTCTAGGGTTTGGGTTTAGGGTTCTTTAGGGTCTTGAGGGTTTAGCGGTTTAGTTTTTTTCTGGTTCAGGCTTTAGGTTTCCGAGTTTCAGGATTTAAGGTTTAGGGTTTTGGGCGTTCCAAGAAATGGGGCTTGCCATTACATCCAAACAGGTGAATATTTTTTTTGTAGCAGCTCTCAGGCAGGGGCCCACTCAGGAGTGAATTCTAGGTTTGTGAGCTCAGATATGTGATATATATATATACATCTATACATATCCTTAACCTCAAAACCCACAAACTAATATATGTATTCTCCACGTGTTGATTTCGTTTTTGGGGCTTGGCGTTTATAGTTCAGGGCTTAGGGTCAGGAATGCAGGAGTGGGTGGTAGTGTATGGAGGGTCGAGATTCCTAGACGGTTCAGCACGCAAATTATTAGGTTTGAGGCCCTAACGGCTAGAACCTTGCGTGGTTTTTGGTACCTAAACCCGTAATGTTTGGGTACATGGACCCTCGAGGATGTGGGACTGAAGAGGCCAGAACTTTGTCTGTAGAGTCTACGGATCTGGTTTCACCTAACTGGGCTGCATTTAGGCGCCACCTGTGTGCATGTCAGATTCAGAAATCAAAAGGTACAGTCTTTGCAAGGTGCATGAAAGACAGTTGCACTTGTTGCTGTCATCTGCTCTTCATCTTTCTAGTTCTTAGTAGGGATTTTGCGCAGATAGATCTTATTCAATATGATCCTTTATTCCCTATTCAGAACCAGTAAGTCATTTACAAAGCGCTTGGTACCCTTTGTTGTTCGAACAGTCTGATAGGATGATACCCTGCAGTCGCACATAGCATTGCGCTACTCGGATTTAGAGTTTAGGGACTCTCCCCTACCTGAGTCCCTATTTTGCTGGAGATACTGCTGATACTAAAAAATCCTGCATTTTCCTAGTATACTATAGTACTTTAATTCCCAGGGTTCGAGGTCCCCGTATCCGCCGGGTTAGCTGTGCTGCCGGCGGTCCTGGGATTCACGTACATTGGGTCATGCGGGATTGTGTCCGCCAACTGTATAAAAAGAAGTTCTTATATGAAGCCTGAAGCCCAACTCACTGAAACTCCCAAACCTCAATCCCTGAAGCACCCAAAAAGCCTAGCCCTGGAAGTTCAGTTACCTATGCAGCGGGGTACTGTTCCTTGATCGATACACAAACCCTAAACCCTAAACTGCTACACTCCACTATTTAAGCCACTGGGCATCTACCTAGACCCTTGCGCCTTACCCTTTTTGAGAAGATTAACTTTTCTATATAGGAGATTTTGGACTTCAAAATTAAATTTTGTATATAGGAGATTTTGGACTTAAAGTGAGGGGGTAGGGTGTGAGGGTCTAGGAACCCCAAGGCTCCATGTAGGTACTATTTATAGGGTTTGGGGCCCAATGTAGGTATCATTTACAGACTTAGAGCCCCAGGGGTAGGTGAGCCTTGAGCCCGGCCAGGGGCGAGCGAGAGCTAAAATCTGAGATTCGCGCAGCGCAGCGTCTTCTGCTGGAGGCAAGAACGCCCAAAGGGCCCAAGGACCCCAAACTCAAAGGGTCCATGTAGGTATATGGTATATACTTAGGGCCCAAAAGGGTTCCCATATACCTACTTTAAGGCCCAAAGGCTCCAAGGACCCCAAAAATGAGCAGTAAAGGAGCTAGAGAGAGAGAGAGAGAAGAGACAGATATATATATATATATAGATGTGTAGATATATCCATGCCCAGCATTCTCTCCTGCATTCTCTGCTAGCAGCTGGCAAGGTGGGGTGCGTAGGGCGCAGCGGATCGAGGATTTGGATGCACTGCGCGTAAGAGTTTAGGAATTCAGGGTTTTGAGGTTAAGGGTTGAGAGGATTGGTGGCTTGGGTTTATTGTCTAACTGGAGTGTAGTGTACGGGACAGAAGGGATTGTAACAATCATAGGGGCCTCTTGCACGTCTTCAGTTTGGGCATGAACAGCTAAGTTACCCAAGGGTCCAGGGCCCTACCAGCAACAAGGGAACCTCACCAGGACCTGTTTGAATGGATTTTCTAGTGGAGATTATAGTTACTATGATCAGCGCTGTAGAGTAAGATGGTATCATCCCTTTGGGTATTGAAGTTGAAGCGGAAAGTAGCAACACTAAGTGGTTCATCCACCAGGACATTAACTCTAACCTATTCACTGGAAAATCTATAACCCTAAACCATGTGTCAGGTGGCAGAAGGGGCCCGTCACATTTCTCCGGAGCGCTTGACCGCACCACTGGCCAATGCAACAGGGGCCAGGGGCCGAGATGCTCAAGGGTTTAGGGTTTAGAACTTAGGGTTTAGTAAACCCTATACTATAGGGGCCTAAATAATTACCAATATTATGGTTCCATAGTCCTTGTATAGTCATAGTACAAGGTACCTCAAGTGGACCTCCAAGTGATATTGGCAATTATTTAGGCCGCTGTAGTAGACCCTAAACCCTATAATCCCTGAACCCTGAGCCCTAAACCCTCTGAACCCTGCACATCCTCGATCCCCAACCTACCTCAACCCCAAAAGTGATGGAAAAACAACGACTTTTCAGCTCTGGTTATTGATTTTGGGCCAATGTTTACCTACTGCTAAGGAAAGTCAGCCCTTAATCCTGAAGCCTGCACCCTATGCGGTCTAGGGGTGTATGGTTCAGGGCTTAGGGTCTAGGGTTTAGGATTCAGGGCTTAGGGCTTACGTCCTAGGGTCCTAGACCTTAGGAGGACCCCCCACCCTGTAATAGTGGTAGCACCCCTTCTGAGGCTCCCCAAGCCGAACCGCTTCCGGCCCTCCCGGGTTTCGGCACACCGCCAGGCGCATGCAATGGGCCAGATGCTTTCAGGACAAGTGCGTAAAGATGTTCAGGTCTAAAGAGTTTAGGGGTTCGTGTTTATGGACTAAGGCGTAGGAACTTGGGTGTAGGTTGGGTACTGCCACCGCTCAGTAGCAGTTGGGTAATCATTATTATATGCACCTTGAGAGAGTTATATAGGGGATTGTGTAGGGGACTATTAAAGGGGTTATTAGGGGCATACTAGGAGTGTAGCCCTAAACCCCAAACCCTAAACCCTGAGGAGCCCTGCTTCGTTTTGATAACTTCCTTGCAGTACACTGAATAAGGCATTGATATATGGGGATTATATGGGGTTATATATGGGGTTATTTGGGATGGTATAGGGTTTAGGGTTTAAGGTATAGGGGTTATATAGGGATTACATGGGGATAATGGAAAACAAAATGGAAGCGACTATTTAGGGTTTAGGTTTGGGTTTGGGCGTTCTATGATGCATGGTCTGGATAGCGCATAAATCCTAAATGCATCTAAAACCCCCAACCCTAGATCCCGAAACCCTAGCTCCCTAAGCCCTCAATACCTAAACCCCAAACCCTTAAATCCTTAAACCCAAAAGCAGGAAGTCTAAAAGCCTAAGCCTGAAATCCCTGAAGCCTTTGAGAAATCCTAAACCTTAAATTCCTAAAGCCTAAACCCCAAACCCCTAATCTCTATACCCCTAAACCCTAAACCCTAAACCGTGTTTGACAGCTTCTGGCGGTGTGGAGATCGACATGGGCGCGCTGACGCCCCGTGGTGCCGCAGAGATCGCCGGGACCTTGGTTGACCTGGAGGTTGAAGGTTCCTTAAGGGTCCATGTACCCAATATCTGGGTACTTGGGATTTGGGTAATAGTAATTCTAGTACAGTTTTGGGGTAAGTATATGATTATTGGGTACTTGGACCCCTGGGGATTTAGGGATTACGGTGTAGGGTTTAGGGTTTAGAGTTTACGGTTTAGGGTGTAGGGTTCAGGGTTTCGGGTTTAAGGTTTAGGGTGTAGGGTTCAGGGTTTAGGGTTTAAGGTTTAGAGTTTTAGGTTGTAGGGTTTA
>CAJNIZ010011869.1:13667-28927 GCA_905231905.1 Symbiodinium pilosum | reverse complement strand
TTTAAGGTTTAGAGTTTTAGGTTGTAGGGTTTAGGGTATAGGGCGAAGCGTGTAAGTTTTAGGCTTCAGGGTGTGCGAGCAATCTTGGCGGAATTAACAATAAAGTCCATGCAGGTATATCAAGATAATTATTGAGAGAGAGGTCTACATCTTTAACTGCTAAAGCTTTTAGAAGATTTGCTTAGCTAATTACAATATGCTTTAAATCGAATGGAGATCAACTGAATTGCTTTGATATTTGTACCCGTCGTAAGCCTCTTGTCAAACTATTCTTGCTTTCTTGCCCTAGATCAGCTGCAAGGGTTTTTGTGTGTAGGGTTTAGGGTTTAGAGTTTGGGGTTCAGGGCATTTTGGGTTGATAGGTTTAGGGTTCAGGTTGTAGAATTTACCCAGACCCCCAAAGAGATCTAAAAATCAGGTCCCCTGGAACCACAATATGAAGAGCTATATGGGTACTCTATAAGGGTTCTTGTAACCCTAAACCCTAAACCCTAAGCCTTAAACCCTAAACCCTAAGCCCTAAACCCTAAATCATGGTCGAGGTTGCCTTGGAGGAGGATGGCATGGGTGATGGGGAAGTAGCTTCGCCTTTGGGGGTGTCTGCTGCTCCGAGCGATGGTGCTGATGCGGACGGAGGTGCGGTGCCAGTTGGACAAGCTCTGCAGCGAGATCCACATCGTGCACCGGGTGCTCCTGCTGAACCTGGTGGGCCCGTGGGAGATACTGTACTTCAAGGGCATGTTTGCTTGAACTACTTCCATGAAGGGATGGTGGGCGTGGACTTTCACAACGCTGGGGTTGAAGGGATGGATATGCCTTTGGAGATGGGTGGTTGTCCAGGATCGAGTGTAACTTCATCGCCGCATGGGTCCAACAAACCATTCCCTGCTGAAACAGCTGTTGACCACGAAAGCCCTCCTGCTGTACCTCCACATGCGCCTTCAACAAGTACTGAGTGAGGATAGACCGTGTAGTCCTACTGGGCAAACAAAGACCCCCAAGCTGATGCTAGACGTAAAAGAGTCGATGGGGTTGTAAAAAAAAAACTAAATCCTAAACCCTAAGCTTGTGGGCTTATGTAGAAGATCTAATTTTGAGATACTCCCAGGGGATTAGGATGCCGGAGTTACGGGCTCGGGGGATGCTAGGAATTCGGGTCAGGGGTTAAGGTTTAGGGTTTAGGGTTTAGGGCTTAGGGTTTAGGGTTTAGGTTGGACAGCTCCATATGTGCTTCTTATAATTGCAAAAATCTCCGCCTTGTTTGTCCGAAGCCTGCACTTGGGTCAAACTTTAATATGTGGCTTCTTTGTTTTCAATTTTTGAGGTATATACAAATCCAGTTAGCAGTATCAAGTTATACTGTTAATTAGTATCTGAGTGGGCAACCAGGTAAGAGCCCCCCGCTACGTTGTATTTGTGATGATACTATACCTCGGAGTTTCTAGATACGCATCTAAATATGTACACATACAGATACATACTTACACGCCCCAAAAGCCGCGCAGTAACCCCTGTGTACCCAACTCAATACCATGTAGCTACCTGGATCCTTTGAGCAACATATGACTCTTGTTGGCAAGGGGGTTGCAGGAGCCAAAGGAGGGAGAAAGAAGGTAAGAGATTAATTACATCTAAAATGTATATAGTATGCGCATGTATACATATTGTAATCACATATATATATATACAGCTATCTATTAATTTCACGGTTGGATTTTCGGTAATTTGCAAAACCCCCAAACTAGGCCATCTTAGAGACATATGATAGTTGTGGGTCCTAACTTTGGGGTCGGCGGTACCAAGCATCGCTTCTTGATATTATAAGAATTACGAAAACATACCGATACACCGATATGATCAGGTTGCAACCTACAGGACCTTGTGCTCATCATCAAAGAGTCTAATGTTCTTTGGATAAAGCCCAACAAGGAAAGTATAGGTATCACTATGAACCCCTAGAAGCCCAGGTACCCATACAGTAGGTTCTTGGGTTATAGATAGTATAAGTTTATATAGGGAAACAAGGACAGGAACCCAATATGTGGGTAACTGGGCTTCTAGGGAACACTAGGCCAACAGGGAATCAGAAACCCAACTCAGAACCCGAAATTCTACTTGGAGGTTGGCAGAGCTTATGATTTAGCTCGGTCTAGGGTTTAGGGTTTAGGGTGTAAGGTTTAGGCTTGGCAGGTGGCGGATATCCCACTTCAGCAGTCCTCCAGCGATGGCTTCTCAATTAGTATAGGGTTTAAGGTTTAGGGTTTAGGGTCCATGTTGCACAACTAAGGCCAGCCAGTTAAACTCTGAAACCTTTTCAGCTGGAAACCGAAACACGGCCTGTAAAGATAAGATTAAAGTCATTTGAATGGAGTTGCATACCTGAGTGTGTGCGGGGGAGGGTAGAAAACAGGGCCGAAACCAATACTTACTGGTTCCTAGTAGGACAGTAAAGGAAGAACATCCCTACATAATTCTCATATAATATATTGTTAGTCCCTACTAGACTAGAACCCGGTAAAAAGAAGGCATGGTCAGTTCCTTCAGTCCGAGCACGGACACGGGTGCCTCGGCCTGTCCTTTCGGAGTTCAGAGCCATGTCTCTAAGGTTTAGGGTTTACTTTTGGGGGCCGCAGACTTTGTATCAGCGGAATACCCCTGTTATTCTTTCGCGATAGTTCGCAAAGGTACTTGTGACCCTGAGTGTTCTGTTGTGCCTTGAACCCCAATATTCCGCCATAGTTCTGGATGGCTTTGACAACCTTAAGCCATTGCATTTTGGCACCTCGATTCTTGCCCAGATTCCATTTCGTGTTCCATCTCCTTTTCCGCTTTACTCTCCGTTATTGGGGTAATATCCATAAATCCTAACCATTATTTCGCCGCCTGTATTACTGGATTCTTAGGGTGGGACTCGCTAGTTGAGGCTATGGATTGGGGGTGGGGTCAATGGTTCGGGCTCAAAGGTTCAGGGGCCTGACTATTGGCTAGCTGAGGGGTTTTTGGAAATTTGGGGGGGCGGGGCGGCCTTTGAGGATGTCCTACACGAATGATTTTAGGTTTAGGGTTTAGGGTTGGGCATATGTGGTTTGGAGAGACCGTTTTGATTACTGCCCAGAGAGGATGACAGGACGCAGCCAGTCATCCTCCGTTACTTGTAGAAAGAAAAAGAAACTAGTCAGAAGCAGATCTCAAATCCTTAAACTGTTCGTACTTTTGGAAAGTTGAGAACGTTAGTTTTAAAGCTTCCAATTATTGAAACATGTTCTGTTGGCATAGAGCTTGCTTGAAATTAAAGAGGGCGCCACCAGACACTACGATGGTCTTGAACAAAGGCAAAAATCATGGGGGTTCAAGAATCCCTATGCAGATGGGGGTCCGACTTGATTTTGCAAGGGATCATTGTGCCTCAGCCCAAGCTGCCCACTGTTTAAGGTTTAGGGTGTAGGGTTTAGGAGGCTTGCTGTGGCTCTCTGCCGCTTGCAAAAGTGCCGGCCATGAATATCATACTCTGGCATGGGACATGGCTTAATTTTGGGAACGCTGTCTTCGGGGAGGAGAGGTGTATTCTGCAGTTGTCATCAGGGAGATGCGGTGGCGGCTCCAGCTCTCGACAACGCTCCGTGCAGAACTCGCTTCAGCGGTTGATGCGGGCATTCACGAGGCAGGAAATGTGTGCCCAGACCCCTGGGAGGATCCAGAAAGTAGAACCTCCAATATGGTACCCTGTGCTACTATTGGGTAATTTCTAGAATCCCTTGAAGGGGGTTCTACTTTCTAGATCCGCCCAGGGGTCTGGGTGGCTGCTGAACCAACGCGCTCGATGTGATCTGGGGTGGTGTTCCGGGTGCTGGTTGCGGTAATACCAAGGCCCTTCCTCAAAAACCTACTGTCTATAAAGGGGGTACTACCCCAAACCATATTTCTGATACAGAAGCCTTACATGGAGAACCTATATAAGTCCAGGTAGGGGGATTAGAAACAGGGTTACAACCCCAGTTGTTACAAAGTCCCATGAACATTCAAGTAACCCTAAACCCTAAACCATAAATTCAAGTACCTTAGGCTATATGAAAACCCAGGATGCTGCGGGTATATGGGCGGGCACAACCTCCTCAGCAGCAGTAGCTGCAGCAAGACCAACTATGGCCTTTGTCCTCTACCCATTCATTCCAACAGGGGGTTCAGGTACCCAAATATGGGTTTTAGGGTTTAGGGCTTAGGCTTTATAGTCAAGTTTTTAGGACTGTATGGAGTTTAAGGGTCCAAGGAATCAAGCATTTGGGCTGTAGGTCTCAAACGCCATGATCTGAATGGCATTCGGGACCTGAAGCCCTAGTGTTTGGGTACCTGGACCCTTATGGAATACCCGAAACCCTGAACCCGCATCGTTAGCATCCCAGTTGAAAGTACTGAGAAGGTCTTGGAACTCATAGCCTGAAGCCATCAGGGTGGAGCTTGACGGCTCTGACTTTCGATCGAAGTCTTGACCCTAAACCCCGAGCCTCAACCCCAAGCCCGGGACCCCCAATTCTAAGCCCTAAGCATTAAACTCACTCTGAACCTGCCACCGAAGGATCAAACTCTAGACCCTGAGTCGTACCAGAAACTGAACCAACTACCAAATTCTTCGCCCTAAACCCTGAACCTCCAACTATAAATCCCAAATCCTAAACCCTAGATTGGGTCTCAGGATTTCGGGTATAGGGGTTCAAGGCGTGGGGATTAGGATTTCTCCCCCAAGGTCTTAACACTGTCCATTAGGGGGGGGAGGTTGAAACCCTAAACATTACACCCTGAACCTCTAACCCTTTGGACCATGTTTCCGGATGTCGTTGTAAGGCTCAAAGAGCCTGCTGGTAGGTTTGGGATTTCTGACGTTTCGGGTTTCAGGACTTTGGGGATTTGGGGTTTGGGTTTCAAGGATTTAGGGTTTAGGATTTAGGGTTTAGGGTCGCTAGGTGCTTCAGGGAATGCAAGCCCTGGCCCCTAAACTGATAGACTGGTGGCTATGAGGCATCTCAACGGTATAGCCCCCCTTAAGTAGATAGAATATGGGGTATATATGGAATCTTTTTTTTTTTATCATATATCCAAAGCCATTTTCTATCTACTTGCGGGGGACTATAAGCTTAGGTTTCCGGACTCAGGGCTGACGCTGCAGCCGGTGTTTCCATCCGAGCTCTCATGGACGTAGCTTCTGCATTGAACCCTAGTCTTTGAGTGGTCCTGCGCTGACTTCACCCCGTGAACCTCAAAAGCCGTACATCCCAAGCCCTCAACACGAAGTCCTCCACCTTTACATCCTAGAATCCTAATCCTTATCATCCGCTACATTATCGACTTTTCATGTCATGTCCCAACTTCTGTCCATCTAATTCTCCATTATGCGAGGACTTTGCTTAAACCTCAAAACAACGCTAAATAGGGGTTGCCAGTTGCTTTCCACTTTCCGTGTCCGTGCCCCCCCACAGACCACAACAGCAAACTTTCGTGGCCAGACCGACAGAAACCTTACTGGGATCAAGGGGGGTACCTACCTGGTAACTACCCACCTGCGGGTGTCCTGGATGGGATTTTCAGGGAAATTCAAACCCAAGCATAAGTGGTACTTAGAAGATTTCGGCGGCTCAGGGGCTCATAATTGGGCTCCAAAAGTATGTTAGATAATGGCCTTCATGGCTATTATTAGGGGTTTAGGGCTATTATTTTACATACTTTCGGGGTTTAGGTAGATCCTAAATCCTAAATACAGTTATACATTTGTTGTCATTGATCCTCCAAGTACACCCTCAAAGCCGTTGCGGCCAGTTTGGCAATGCCCAGCCCATGATTTCGGAGGCCTTCGCTTGGATCTCAGCATACTCTGCCCAGACGTCCTAGAAATCATATTTGGTTTCAATCTGCTGCATGAGTTTGATGTTCAGACCTTGGGGCTTAGGGCTTGGGATTTGGGATTTGGGGCTCAGGAGCTGCAAACCCAGGATCAGTACATAGGTAGTTGGGCCTGTGGTTTTGCCGCTAAGTTCGGGCCCTACATGCTGTATGTATGCACGCATACACACACGCACATCTATTTACATATGCATACCGGAACATGATTTCCCAGTCATTGTCATGTCACGTAATGTATGTGTGTGCTTTGACATATCCCCTAGAAGCCCAGGTACCTATGTAGTAGGATCTTGGGTTATAGATAGTATAAGTTTACATAGGGACCCAAGGACAGAAACCCAATATATAGGTGACTGAGCTTCTATTTTTCGGGGTCAAGGCAGGCTGTCGCACAACAGCTCCATCATCGCATTCTAGAGCGTACTGAGGAGCTTTGGCACTACTAACCCTAAAGGTCCATGTAGCCAATAATTGGGTACTTAGGGTTTTGGTAATAGTAACTAGAGTACAGGTTTTGGGTAAGTATATGAATATATTAGGTACTTGGAGCCTTAGGGTAACAACAACCAAAGTTCGGTGAGTTCTGGTGTAGACGGTTTTCAAGGTGGTGCAAGATTTCAGCCACCCACCGTGCCATGCATCATTCCGGCGTTTTTCGAGCTGAATCAAGCCATCTGCCTAAGAACCACACCCTAAACCCCGCCAGTCTACCTTACACCCTGAGGTCTTAAACCTTGAAACTGTGAGACATGGAAGCCTGTGAGACATGAGCTATAGTCAAAACTCCCCCTTAATGCCCCCTATACTACAGGATAGAGGATTTAGTGTTTAGGGTCTAAACTCCTAGTATACCCCCTAATACCCCCCTATACTACTCCCCTAGAAATTCCCGATATAAGGCCCTTTGCGGAGTTTAGAGTGTAGCTCACATGAAGTCGAGAAGTGGACATAGGCTTGCAGGTCACTTGTCATGATCCCTTGTGCTCTTCGGGGCCCCTACTACATGTAGGGACTATCGTGTTTTGTCCCCGGTTTTTGGCTATACCCTAAACCCTACATATCCCTAGATGCGCGTATATGACCCTCAATTGCATCT
Organism: Symbiodinium pilosum; assembly: GCA_905231905.1. Lineage (NCBI taxonomy): Eukaryota > Dinophyceae > Suessiales > Symbiodiniaceae > Symbiodinium > Symbiodinium pilosum. The sequence goes on along the minus strand of CAJNIZ010011869.1, from coordinate 21,939 downwards.
TTGTATACGTACTTAGACACTCAGGGTTCGGTTGCTCAAAATGAAAGTTCACCAGAGCGGTTTTAGGATTACTTCTGCGCTCCTCCTACTACGCAGTTTAGGGTCGCGGGCTTCGGGTACTCCACAGCCAGTGTGGAGTACCCTACCCAGAGCATCCTGATAAACCCTCAGACCTATAAGCCTAAACCCAAACCCTAAACCCTAAATCCTAAACCCTAAATCCTAAACCCTATATCCTAAACCCGAAAACCAAAACCCTAAGCCCGAAACACTCAAGCCTGAATCCTGAGCCCAATATCCTTGGGGATCGAAGGGAGTTGTAGCAACCCGAAACCTGACATCCTAAACCCTCAGAGGTGAAGCTTCCCAAGCTTACAGGCTCCCTTAGGCATGCCTCTTTTCTACAGCCTCATATAGGGGTCATTTAGGCCTTCTAAGGTTTTATAGCATACAGGGATTATAGGGTACCATATAGGGCTTTGTTTTGTATAGGGAGAAAGGAAAAGAAAATGGAAGCTAGTATAGTATACAGTGGTTATGTAGGGGATAATGGAAGAGAAAATGGAAACTACTATTTAGGGTTTAGGGTTTCTAGAGATGGCATGGCCCTTAGAGGGAAAGGGTTTAGGGTTTAGGGGGTTTAGGGTGGGGTGCCACAATTTGTCGTGATCTGGGGTCTCCAAGTTCGTGCCAAGTAGGGCGTATAGGGAGGCACCATATTTAGACGTAATACAATACAAGTTTGGAACTCACGACCATCTTCATCCGCCATGCGTCTGCCGCGTGTAGTAAATAAAGTCTCAATATAGGTATTATTTGAGGCATGTTTATGATTAGCTGTAGACATTGCGGGCCCAATGAAGGTTTCATTAATGGACTTTGGGGTCCAATGAAGGTTTCATTTATAGACATTGGGGCCCAATTACGTTTTCGTTTATAGACCTTGGGGCTCAATGGGAGTAGTACTTATAGACATTGGGGCCCGATGCAGGTGCAAATCTAAACTTTGAACCCTAAACCTAGCCCCTATCATTTATGGACCTGGGGGCCCCAGGGATAGAAAGGGACGACTCAGCATGCTACAGAGGACGTGGAGCAGTTTCCCGAAGTCCAGGCAGGGCCTGTTGTGACCCCCATAAACCATGTAAACCTTTATAAGCCTGCACTTCAAATTGTACGTAAACCCTTAGACCGTTGAGGTTCTCACTTGCTGGTTATGCCATCGTGCAATAGGGTTTTATGAGCTCCTTGCCCTGGCATCTAAGATTCAGGGTTTAGGGTCCTCTTGTCCAATTCAATTTAAGCTTCTTTTTTTGCGATCCTGATGCAGTCCGACAAGTGCACCCTTAAGCTCTGAACCGTGTTTTGCACTCTGCACCGAGACTACAGCTCATGCACCAGTCATGGCAGGAGAAGGTTGGAGATTCTTGCACAAAAGGGCTTTACATTCATATTGACCATTCACAAGTCTTTTGGGAGGCCCTCGGAGTTGTTTGTCAGAATTCAAGAAGTTTAGGATCGTGATCCTTGTCAGTATAGCCCCTGTGGCAGAATGGTCTTTTAATCAGTCGCTTCCTGAGTCGCCACTTATTAGTTTATACCATTAGAGATCCCCTGATATCAGTCACGCCACCCCGAATTCTCAACGCAAGTGCGACTCGGGCTTCTCGTCCTGAATGGCCCATAGCTTTCCGAGACCTGCTGTCATAAATCCTTAAGAGTTCATCTACGCTTTTTGAGTCCGAGTACTGTGATCTGACTGCTTGCTTTGCCTAAGACCTCCTTGATTTAGGGTTTAGGGATCAGGTCTTGGGGTTTTGGATTAAACTGCAAGATCCGAACCCTCAGCCCTACATTTTGGGTACTTGAGTTGAACCCTTACTGTGGGGTCCAGATACCTCGAACATGTGATCTTCAAGTCCCAAATGCTATATTCTGAATAGGTTTTCCATATCTCAGACCCCAATATCTGAGTCCTTTTACCCTCAAACCCTAAACCGTAAGCCGGAAACAGTATGCGAAACCTGTGCAGGCGCTACGCCTGAAGCTCTCGAGCTGCAGTTCTGGGTTGATGATTGCCAATGGGGGCCCCAGAAAGGTGTCCCTAATTTGGGAACCCCATATATTGTGTGGGGGACGTATGTAGGGGCGCATCAGGATTAGGGTCTAAGGCTTAATCTCAGGGTCTTAAAAGATGTTCGGGGGGCTTAAGAAACTGCATTTGATGCTTCACCTTCCCTGAGGGTCCAAGAGCCCAAAAATTAGGGCTTCAGGCCCCAAATAACATTCACATTATGGTACTCAAGGCCTACCGCCCCACCTTTTTCTTCCTTGATCTCCTAAAACCCCATGTAATCCCATATCCTTGCATACCCTTATCCCTAAACCCTTTAAACACCGGTAAAGCCCTAATATTTGCGTACCAGGTTCTTGGACCCTGGGGCTTTATGTTTGAGCCAGTCCTGAAACACTCTGAACCCAAACCCTTAAACCCGAACCTCTAGACTGACCCTAAAACCTATAAACAGGAATGTGGAGTCGTATGTCGAGTTATAAGATCGAATTATTCCTCGTTCAGGGGATGCCCCTTCTCAAAATCATGGCAAAGGCTTCTCTTCGAAGCAGTGCTTGCAGGACAATAAAACCTAAACCCTAAAAACGAAACCCCAAACCTTAAAACTAAACCCTAAACCCCTTGACCCCTTCACCCTTAAACTCTAAACCCTACTCTCAGTACTTCTAAAATACCCTAAACCTTATCGCCTTTTGGAGGGCTGTAGTAAGGGACCAGGATGGAGAGCTCGAGGCCTATGTCTCCTGCAGGGCCAACCTTGATCATTCATGGCAGTTTAGGGTTTTGGGTATAGGGTGTATAGGGTTGAGGGTGTAGGGTATAGTGTTCAGGGTTTAGGGTTTTGGGTGTATGGGGTTTAGGGTACGGGGTTTAGGGTACAGGGTTTAGGGTGTAGGGTTTAGGGTTGAGGATATATCAAGAGTCCTTTCATGGCTCATATCCGCGTTTAATAAACGGGGCTTACAATCCCCAAAATCAAGCCCAGGCTGTTTCCTTTGGGCTCACGGCGTCGGACAAAACCCGGACACTGCTCGCTGTATCTGACGGGCCCCCAAGGCCAGATCTTTGAAGGGACCCCTAAGTGACTGGCCTTTGTAAAGGGACTTTAATGGGAACCCCAAACAGGAAACCCCAACAATATAGTAGGAATATGATAGAACTGGTAGGTATATTCCTATTATATTCTTACTATATTCTTGGGGTTCCCTGTTTGGAGTTCCCAGTAAAGTCCCTTTATTGTGGTTAGCTAGAAATGGAGGAATTGATTGTTATAGTAGTCGCTATATAACCCATTAAAGCTCTTTTCCATGTTCTTTTCCATTCCTTCATTCCCAGCTAGCCGAAGGCCAGTGAAAGGGGATATATGTTGGTTACCGCCCTCACCCAGTAAGGCAGATGGTTTAGGGATTAGGGTGCACTTGAAGGTGTAAGGAGGGATAGTAAGGTTTGGGTTTAAGGTTTAAAGCCCAAGGTTCCCAATAGGCACTATCATAAGGGAAGTAAATCTAAACCCTAAACCCATAAGTGGGTTTCAAGTAAAACCAGGGAAGCCTTGTTTTTGGATATGCTCATCTAAGACTCATGGACTCATGGATCTCTTTTTTGGAATAAGCCTAGGGCCGGGTGGGTTCTTGGGTTGAGGGTTTAGGGGTTTGGGGTTTAGGTTTTAGGATTCGAGGGCCAAATTTGTCCAGGGGTTCTAGAGGCAACCTCTGATTTCCAATTTGAGGGGTGCCCCTGATTGGGACAAACAATGCGCTGTGTAGGGACATATAGTGCTGCATCAGGCATAGTTCACAGAGGGCTGTGAGAGCTTTGTAATTTAGAGCTGCGTGATGTAAGATGCGCTTACACCGCACAGAGTTGGAGTGTTGTGGAAGTCGGCATTTTTTACGTGCGATTTCTCGTTTAATTTATTTCGAAACTCTATAGCCCTATTATAAGCCTTAATCCTAAACAACCTAGTTCCGGACTATGGTCTTTCCTTCTCGGAGGTTCTTGTCCCCGGGAAGTGCTCCAGAAAACTTACGATGGACGTCCATTGAATCTCAGCACTTTCCGCTGAAGATCGGCCACTTAATGTAACCCGCTTTAGGGTGTAGGCTTTATACATACATAATGTTGCACCCTCTTTAACCTTAGGACCCCCCCCTAACAATACGGGCCTCCGAAAAATGGAAATTAGACATTTTAAATGGGTTTAGAGTTTAATTATAGGGTTCTTAGATCTGGAGCTCGAATCACACTGCGGTCAATTAAGTTGAGTATCAAGCCCAATCCTGAAGCCCTAAACACCCTGATTGCGGAGCCCCACCAATTAAAGGCCCGAAGCCCAAAACTCAAATAAACCTCAAAGCCCTGCAAACCTAAACCCAAAGCCTTCTACACATCACAACAAACCTTAATGAGCCCGGAACAGCCGTAAGCCCAAGACTTTCCACCCCAAACCGCATGGAATCTAAACCCTAAACCCACTCCTAGAGCCCAGGCACCCCAATCCGCACCCTAATAGCTCAAGGACCTTCACAGTGATACTCCAAGCTTTAGCACAGAGAGACAGAGAGAGAGAGAGAGAGAGAGAGAGAGAGATGCATGCATACATGCATGCGTACGTGCGTACATGCATACATACATACATACATACATACATACATGCGTATACACGTACACGTACATATACACACAAATACATGTATACATACATGTAGATAGAGATAAAGGACTCCTAGACCTTAGAGGCCCCAGAACCTGCCACCCGCTTTATATTTATATTCATTTATACATATACATATATACACACGTCTATATACATACATATGTATATATATATATATACATACACATGCCCAGTGTCCATTTGATTGTCCGTTTTCTTGTCCGTCTGATCTCCATTACTGGGGAGAGATCCCTACATCTCTCTATTTACCGTACACATCCCCCCCCCTTTGCGTATGATTCCCTATATAAGCCATAGAACCCAACCTAAACCCTAAACCCTAGCGCATACAGTCCCTAAGCCTAGCTCATACACTCCCTGCATTTCTTCAGGTACGCACCTCCAGTTCCTTCTTAGACTTGGTAGTGTTGGGGCCTCACGACGAAGTTCTCCCGTGCTTTGAAGGTTCAGAATTGTTTGTTCCTGTTTTCGGGTTGGGGAATCCTGCACGCTACTATGCGTCCCAAGTCTCAAACAAGTTATTGATCAGAACTCAGTAACTCAGTATCTGGAGGGGCTGTGTGATTCATTGCAAAACCATAGTCTATACGTACATGAAATATGTTATGCCAAACGAATGAACCTACTATTTGGGCACCCTCAGCCCTCAACTCGTAAACCTGGGGCTTCCTGTAACCCACATAGTTACCCCAGTTATCCCCGTTGTTGAATTAACCTACTTACTAAGTGCCCCTGACCCTCTAAGTAAAAAAAGATTGAATTGTTGGATAGCCTGCTGTAAGCAAAAACCAGCGGCCAGCAATCCACTTCCAGCGGATGGAAACAAACAAAAATGCACCAGGGGTTGAGGGTTCATGGATTGGGGGTTGGGGTCTGCGGTCTAGGGTTCGGGGTTGGGGTTGCCCAAAGGACCACATACCCAAATCTTAGGGCTTTGGCTACAAAAAAAATGAGATTAAGGTGTGTTGACCATTCAGATTCAGGTGTGTTAGGGCCGAATGCTCCATCATCTATGTACTTGGGCCCTTTCGGCTAGCCGAGAAGCACGCCCCTCCCCCAAGAAAATGCTGCAACATTTTCATGAAGAAACGCGGCGTAGTCATCAACACGTCTTATATGGGAATGGTGCCTCCTGAACCTCATGCTGATGGGGTCCATTTTGCCTGGACTTCCACCAAAAGAGGAACTCGCCTAAACTCCTAGTATCCCCTCATTAGCCCCAATAACACTCCCTTAATACTCCCCTATATAACCCCCCTCTAAGGAGTTTAGACTGTAGCCCAAAAGGTTCACTGGGCCTGTGCGGACTGCTCGGCTTCAACCAGTCTTCTTCCCCTCGTACTGGCGTTTAAATATCCACCCGACCCCTAACGTTAAATGTGTCCGCCCCCCAACTCAATGTATAGCATTTCTCATAGGGGGCTCGGGGGTGGGGGCGGTTGTGTTTAATACCAATGTGAAGGCATCAGTAGGCCTTGAGCGTGTAAGTCTGCATCTCGAGCCATGATAAGCCTCCTTATACCCTAGAACTTCTGCGTCCAAAGCCCCAAGCCCCAAACCCAAGTCCTTTTTCCTAAAGCTTCTGAAGCCAAATCCTGAAGCTTCTAAATTCCTTCAGACTTCATCGACTAGGTTTCAAATGTCCTTGCATCCTTACGGAAAGTTAGTTTTCTCGCCTAAGCACTACAGTAAACCCTAAATCCTAAACCCTCAGCCCTAGACCCTGAGAGATGTTTGTAGCCAGCTGGTTCGCAGGCCTTGGCCTGCAAACCACAATCGAGCAGCATACCGTTTAGGGAGTCTCCCCCGTGCTACACCGCACAGATTTGCCCTAAACCATCAGATCTTGGGCAGTTCCAGGTGGGTAGGAAGGCCTATATAGACCTCATATAGCCCCATTACCCTTAAAAGAGCCTTATATGAGCCTTATATGGGGGCACCCACGCCCTAAACACCGGTAGACTAAACCTCAACTATTCTTAGCGGGAGTCTGCCACCTTGGTGCATTGGAGGTGGGCACACACAAAGTAACGTTGGCTCTCAATGTGGTTTCTGCATCCTTGTTATCCACAGAGTCAACTTGAGCACACTTTCTTCTTTCGTACATTACAACAAGAAAGCAAGGCACGTGAATTTCAGATCTTTATAGAGTGACGGTAATGAGCGAGTCAGAATGCATGGTAAGCTCTACACCCTGAACCTTTGCCTAACCCACATCTTGCCATCAACGCCCCAAGACGGAGAGCCTCATAGTGGCAACCTCCGAGGGTTTCAGGGATATGGTTCAGGGTTTAAGGTTGTATCCAGGTTCCTATGAGGAAAGCTAGCACCCAATGTCCATCCCTGCTCTATATATATGTATATATATATATATCCCAAACATCCTCCACGCAGGCGCATTTCAGACCTTCTCTAGCGCACCCCTCTGGATCCTAAGCTCCATTTTTCCCGGGCCCTTTCACACCCTAAACCCTAAACCTTTAAAATCCCTCAGATCCTCAGGTTTGCACTATCTTCATACCTCTAACACGTACGGACAAGCCCACGTCAGAACCAGGTAATATCTCAAAGAGCAGACATTCGCATGTTGCCAACGGGTCGTGAGTCGTAAATGGAGGAATGGATCCGTATGGTAGCCCCTATCCGAAACCTAAGCCGTGAATCCCCAATAATTTAGTAGTTTCCATGTTCTTTCACGCCCTCGGCCTTAAGGTCTAGGGTACAGGGTTTAACCCTGAAACATATAATGGTTCTCATTTTGTCCGTTCCTTCATTCCCCACTAGCCCTAAATCCTAAACCCAACCCTGAAACCATCAAGGTGGAGCATGGTCCATTGGAGTGCATCTTCGACCGACCAGAGAAGGTGTGTATGCGGTGGAGGGCGCTTAGGGCTTACGCTTTTGGGGTTTTGGGCTTGGGGGTTTAGGAGTTTAGGGGTTTAGGGTTTAGGGTTTATAGGGTTTAGGGGCTTAGGGCTTAGGCTTATAGGGGTTTTGGGCATAGGGTGTAGGGTTCAGGTTCGTGTTCAGATTCGGGGCGTAGGGTTGTGTGCTTCAGGCGGGACATCCCAGCTTCGGAAGTAGTTCTCATACTTATAGATTGGGTACTGCCCCCACCCAGTAACAGTCTATATTAGGGGTCCTATTAAGGGCAATATATAACTATATTGTAATTATTATCCAACTGTTACTGAGGGGGGCAGTACCGAACTTCTAGATATCGTTCTGTAGTCCAGCTTGCAGCTCGATATGGGGCTTTCTTGAGGCCATTGCTGCTGTCACTGACATATATTGCAGAACTTTGTTTTGAGTGCCTTTACATTTGATTTGGGAAGGACGAACAACGCGTTCACAGGGCGCCGTAGGCTTTATTGTAGAGCTCCATGTGGCACAGTTTGCAAGAGGGACGTACGCAGTAGTTGCCAAAAATAGGGAGACGTCAATGTGAACCCCAATATACCAGAAGCCCAAATCCTTTTTCTAGGGGCCCCCTAAGAGTCTAACCCTAAACCCCTAAACCC
>CAJNIZ010011869.1:0-13567 GCA_905231905.1 Symbiodinium pilosum | reverse complement strand
GTCAATTTCGGGAAATTCCCATTTTGATGCTGGAATTTCCCCGGCCATCTGTGGAATGGTTCGGAAGCGGAACTATTTTGAGATCTTGACCCTACAAGATTTTTTGCGAGGGTATTTCACAGGGTGCTGAAATTTGGGCCTTACACCCTGGTTTGTTAAGCCCTGGTTAGCGGGAGCTCAATATTAGGGTTTACATAAAGTAAAATCGACCCCCCAAAACCCTATTCTGACTAGTGATGATCTTTTTGCAGCAGCTTTATGCCTTGGCGTAAGTGAGTATCCGCGTTGCAGAATGCAAGTGCAGAAGTTTCTTCCATATCCGATATTGGGCACGTACGGGCTATAGTCTAAACTCCAAGATTCCCCCTGCATAACCACTCTAACACTCCGCCTACATAATCCCGTATGTGCCCCCCTTGAAGGAGTTTGGATTATAGCTCATATGTATATGATACACACCTCTTGCAGTCCCTGCGTTGCATACACTTTGTAGGGTCTTTTGTCCATGTTTGGCTGAATTTTCGCTTCGAGACATTCAAATTGAACCAGCAGGATACGGGTTCAAGACTCTAAGATGTTTGTCCTGCGCGGTTTGAATCGTTAAACTTGCTGAGGCCTAATTTTGAAGATTCAATGGAAACTTGCCTGTCAATCTTGCATGTAGCTCCATGAATTCAACTTCAATAGCTTAAATAGCTGAGACACCCGCTGTGTGGTATGATTATGGCAGGTTCCGCGCACTCGCTGATACGCTTGGGTCTCTAATCTTTCTAATGACTTACTGGTTGTGAGTAGGGAATGAGGGGATAACCCCTATACATCCCTATATGATAGATTCCCTTATTCCCCAGTAAGGCGATGATGCGGACTTGAAAGCTCCTCTTGAGGAATCCTCTGATGGATCGATACAAGGCACTAATACTGAGGATGCCTACAACGAATTCTTAGTACAGATTTGCAGACTGAGGGACAAGCACTCCTGACAAAGATTTGGGTTTAGGGTTTACTCTATGTTCAATGAGTTTTCCCTATATGAGCTCTCGTTCAAGCTGCCGAAGGGTTCACTTTGCGGGTCCCTGACGAGCATAGCAAATATGGGTGGATCGTTCACAAGGTTCCCTAGCAAGCATTGAATTTCTGAGGACCATCAAACCTGCTGAATGTCCTAAGGCTACATGCAACGGAAGGATTTGCATGAGGACCCTACTATGGATCCCATATAATCTCTAAGGAGGATCTTCAATGAGGCTCCACCACACGCTTTCCCTTTGAGGAGCCATCACATGGATCCCTAATGGCATACATATCCCTGGTAAGATCTTTTGACGTGCATCCCTAGTTAGCAACAGACTGTACTAAAGCTCCTTAATCACCCCGCTTGATCAGCATTTTGACTCGCGGTTGATGGAAATCCTGCACCACCCAAAGTCCCACAGGCCTAAAGTTCCCCGTAAGTAGGCAGAATATGGCTTTGAGTATATGATAATAAGACCCCTAGATACTCCATATTCTATTTACTTGAGGGTGACTATAAGCATTGCTGTAACTGTAAGATTTGGTGTCCTGAGTAGTGTAAGATCTCCTCCATCCGCGGGAGGACTCTGGGTGTTCCAGGAGGGACCTTGTAGGTCACGTGGGTTAATATGCAGACTCCCTGGCTATATAGGGGGTTTAGGGTTTAGGGATATAAGGGGCGTATAAGAAATATGGGTTCTTTGAGGTAATGGGGTTGTCCGTCCCTTCTAGGGGTCCCTACCCAGAGGGTCCACGTGCCCAAATAATAGGGTTGGGGCACCAAGTGCAATAGCCTGAATGGCTTTGGCACGTCAACCCTAATATCTGGGATATCTGGGCCCTTAGGTATTAAACCCTAGGCCCTAAACAGCCCTTGAAGGACTCCGGCCGGCATGACTTCTGCTCTCTTGAAGAGGAGCTCGAGGCAATGCAGGGTGTAGTTAAAGGTTCTTTGGGCAAAGTCATTTTTATGACAGGCTTATAACCTACTTGTAATCCCCCTAACTGGCCTTCCGTATTTTCCCCCAGTTTTGAGTAGGGTTATACCTCAGGTTTTTTGAAGTTAATGAGTCCCATGGACCTTCAAGTAGGGCTCAGGTTTCAGGTCTAGGTGGTAAGGCTTACAATTTAAGGCTTGCCACGGCTTAGCGGGGTTACAAGATAACGTAGCGAAGGGCTAACTGACCTCTACAAGGCCAGCTAAGGGAGCATAAGTAGTATTAGAACACAAATTTGAAGCATCTGCTCAGAAGCGACTCGGTCTCCCTAAGCCCTAAACCCCAGACCCTTAAACCCTTAAACCCTGAACCCTAGACCCTTACGCCTGTAAGGAGAGTTTCGGTTTAGGCTTGTCCCACAGGCTAGAGACTTTTGAAAAGTCTTGGCATCCTGTAACTCTAACCGCCTTAAAGGGGGAGTCTAGGGTTGAGGGTTGATTGGTTTAGGCTTTGGGGTTTAGTGTATTACAGGGGTTATTAAGGGGGATACCTGGAGTTTAGACTATAGCTCATTTTAGGATGCTGCCAACAGCCAGGACTCCCCAGGTACCTTCTATAGAGCCCAAATACCAGCAGACCAGACCTATATAGGCCCAACTCAAAGGTGTGGTTGGGAGGTCCCTTTAGTCCCAAAAACTGAAATGTCCTCCTGAAGCTGCAAAAGCGGGCAGACATTCAGTTCTTGGAGTTTCACATTTGGGGGCTGGGAAGTCTGGTTAGGGCTTTGGGTTCAGGATTTTGGATCAAAAAATGGCAAAACCGATCAAAATCAAGGGAAAACACAAACATGGAAAGTGAAATGTAATCAGCGGGTTGGTTTTGGCTGAGCCTTCAGGCTAGGGCATGTTCATGCGGACGGCGGCCGATAACCCTAAACCCTAAACCCTTTTTGGGAGAAGAGGGTCCCATCTTCGGAATTCAGAGGCATGTCATGTTTTTCCGCGGCTTGGGACCTCCTGCAAGGATCCTTTCCAGTCTGCGCCTTGTAAATTCACGGCTGGTGTAGGCTAAAATAGCATAAGTGTGAGGCCCCTGCACTGACAGTCTTTGTGCTAAACAAGTCCTTTCATGCAAGCTAAGCAGCAAGATGGGGCTTGCCTGAAGGAAACTGCCACTAGGTGCGCTGATCCCTAAAGCCTAAACTACGCAAACCATTTTTCTTAAGCCCCCACGACAAGAATGCAGGTATCAGGCGCTTGCACCCTCAAACCGTCAAGCCTGAACCTAGACCTGCGCAAAGCTCTCGTGACTCTCTAATAAGGTTATACTGCTTTGAGTGTTTGATGGCTCGAGGGTTCTTAGGCTTTTAGGATCGTTTTGATTTGTGATTCTAGAGTCTCGGGGTTTCAGAATTTCAGAGTGTAAGGCTTATGGTTTAGGGTTTAGGGGTTTCAGTTTCAAGTTGTTACGTCTTTCAAGCATTAGACTCTAGCGTACCGGGACGACCTAGCAATTTGAGGTTCCACCCTCAATGTCCAGACCTTTCCCCAAACCCTAGACCTGTTGAACGTTTTTTTGGACTTGACCACTAGGGTTTAGGGCTTAGGGATCTAATCCTGCTTATAAGTACATTGGCTTACCTGTATAAGCTCAGTTCAGGAGATCATGACCTTACCCGTTCACAGCAAAGCAATGTCAACGTGTGAGGTTGAGGACGGATGCCCTTTATCAGCCTTAGGTGCCCTCCAGTTGGAGGACTTATTTGTGCAATGTTTGGGTTGATTTGGGGTATAGGTTGGTGTTAAGTTGCGGGGGAATAAAGGATCCTGTGATCAAGTCTGACATCAAGCTCTGATTCTTTTTGAACAGGACACTAGAGCTAAACCACCTACACCAAATGGCAACCTTCAGGTTAGTCCGAAATCCTTACTAGCCCTAGAACCCAAACCCTAAGCCTCCTGGCAGCCCTTAAAGCTACACTCGTGCTGACTCTACTCTGTGAGCAGCTCGAGTCAAGGCGGTATACACCATGACGTCTCTTGGCGCTGTTTCCTGAACCACAGAAATATATAGTATATATTATAGGGGTTATATAGGGATATATTCCCTTGTTTCCTACTAAGTACAAGAAAGTATCAGGTACTCCGCAAACCCTATACCTTTCGTTCAAAAGTGGCTCGCCAACTCCTGTGCCGGCGTCCCTTTTAATCCAAACGTCTGGTTGGGCAACCAAACCTAAACTAAAACTACACTTAACCATTTAGTTTAGGGTCTAGGGTGTAGGGTTTAGGGTTTAAGCCTGAAACCTAAACTCAGGCCCCAAACTTCAAGCATTCTGCCTTAGAGACACCGGCCTGTCTCATCGCCAGGTGGATGGGAGCGCCCTTGCCACTAGGATGGCAGTTCTGTGCATGCGTACATAGTCTAGGGCTCTCAACAGCCCAAAGTAGGTACTATTCATAGACCTTGAGGTGCCAAACAGGTATTCTTTACAGGGTCTATGCTCCAGAGATAGTCATGTTTAAGCGGAAAGAAGCATCTGCTATCAAAAATCCAGCTCCTTCTCATGGAAAAAAAGATCGAGTACTGCCAGCTTTCTTACATGCCAGGGCTGAGCCCTGAAATTCTATCTGTGGGTTTCCGGAAATCTCAGCTGTCCAATTTCTTCCAGGGCGTAATGCTATCTACTAAGGGAGGAGTGTGCACACATGAACAGGATTCTCCCATAACATTAATGAACAGACATGTAGGTGTGTGTATCTGTGTATGTACATATACACGTACTATATACATATACAGATATGTAGGTATACATGTATGCAGGATGACATCTTGGGAGGGCTGTGCCCCCTCCCCCACCCCAAAAAAAAGCGAAACTGCAAGTTGTAGGTGCCAGCACGGATGGTAACTACGCTTTCCAGCCTTGATTATGAGACATGGCTGCGTGATAGCAGGGATATTATGCCTAAAAGCTGCGTCGCCCTCAAGGTCAAGCTCTCTAATCCACTAGTCCCAATCTATGCTTGGGGGTCAGGAAGGCTCCGTAAGTGGGTGAAGAACTGCGATACTTGGAATTATTATATAGATCTACTTACTTGCTAAGTCCCCCGCACCCTCCAAGTAGGGTCCCTCCAGCTCCTGTTTTAGGGTTTGGCCTTCAGGTTTGCCAGTGTGCTAGTATCAAAAACAGGGGCTTAGGTTTTACGGGGTTCGGGGGAGTTTAGGGTTATACTAGGGTTTAGGGTTGAGGCAATTTAGGGTTAAGGGTTTAGGGCTAAAGGCTTACCATCGATTTGCTATGTTCAACTCACCAAGTACCCCAGCTTTGTGCTGCCTTCAATGTGAGCTACGGACTAAATTTAGGTTGGGGGGAACCTATAGGAGACTATATAGGGTTTTGGGGGGGACCTATTAAGGGATATACTACAAATTTAGTCCAGGGCTCATGTAACGACCCGGACTTGGGTATTTGTATGCAATTTAGGGTTTAGGGGTTTAGCGTTTAGACCCACTAACTTACTGGTGGTTAGTAGGGAATATGGAGCTATAATCCCTGTATATTCCCTTCAATATTTTCCCTTATCCCCGAATAGCGGCCAGTAAGGTAAGGGGTCAAGTCCTCAACAACAGATGCCGCACAGTTGTTTGTTCAACGACTTCAGGGGCCAAAGGACTATCTGCAGTACCGCGTACAAGAATTGCACCAGGAAAAAAGGAGCCATACAGATCACAAGTCTTCCTATATAAGTCCCTATATAACCCCAGTTTCCATGTCATGTTCCGTTTTCTTCTCCATTTGATTCTCCATGATGGGGCAGCAAGATTGGCATTGTCTAGGCCTCTATAGTAAACTATAAACCCTGTAAACCTCGACGTCATCGCATGTGGTGCTAGTCTGAGTAGCCAAATCCTTGTGAGAAGTGTTGCGTGATCTTGCCCGAGAAGCCCAGCTACATAACTAGTAGCACTAGCAGATAATCTGGTTTGTAGTCACTATAGCTATGTAAAGGGACTAAACATTAAAAATTTGCCCCCGATCCCTAAACCTTAAACCGCGTGGAAAAGCTTACCCCTAAGGGTCCAGTATAAATGCTGCAGATATGCAACAACAATCAGGTTATAGTATTCGGGACGCAAGTAAAATCTGGGTGACCTGGAGTCTTAATCCTGAGCGTCCAATTACCTAAATAGTATGTACTTAGGGCCCAATGTACATCTCTGGGAACCCATTTGGGCCCGAATTATCTACTCTTTGAATACCTGAACCCTTAGGGTAAGCTTAGCTGAGCTCAGGTGCACCTGAAGATCCTTCGCGCTTCTGACTTGTTTCGATATGACATGGTTTTAGGGTTTGGGGTTTAGGGTTCAGGGTTTTGAGTTTTTAGAGGCTATACAGCATTTTTTCCTGTCTTCAGGTGTTGTTCAGCAATGGCGGGGTGCAAGGGTTAAGTTGTGGGTGGACAAATGCCGCTAATAACTATGTCTTGCAATGTTTTAGTATTGAGGGCCAGTCAGTATGTGACATAAGCAGAGGACTGCGCGTGCTCAACAAGAACATGCCTGTTGGTGCTCGTTTAAAGAAGTCTCAAGTCTCGTGATACTTCAAACTTCTATTCTATGCTTTGAAATGCCAGGTGCCCTTGAAAGATCCCCACTTGGACCCAAGAGTTAAGTTCAGCACTCAAGTGGTTAGGAGCAGGAAACTATTGTTGGAGAAATCTATGCGGGTGCCGTTCCTCCCTGAACTTTGTACCTGCTTGGCTCTTTCCCTCAGTCCCAAGCTTAGTCGATTGCAAGTCTAGGGTACTGATACGACAGAGGGCTTTCAGATCCCTTATCCGCGAATCAACTTGCTTCAATACCAAACCCCCTTGTTGTCTCGAAATGATTTCCCGGCGTTGTAATATGGTCGTCTCCCTACAAATTTGGACCCCAACATAGACCCCAAAAGAATACAATCCTCATTACCGGGACCCACAGAAGGGCACCACTAATTTTGAGAAACCCCGTTATAATGGTGTTCTAATGGGAACATTGAGTATAGGAGGGTAGCAGGGTGTAACATAGCAGGGACAGGCCCTGCGTCATGTCTAAAGCCGATCTGCATGGGTTCAGGAGTACCGAAAGCCTTAAGATATTGAGCCTTGAGCCCTAAACCCAACATCCTAAACGCTACACGTTGCCGCTTCAGAATCTTCAGCGGAATTTACGGGCAGGGGTCTGAACAATAATTTGTTCCGGTGGTTCATCTCGAAAGGTTGCTGTGCTGTCTCTCAGGCATGGTTTCTTCACTGTTGCCCGCGCAAGAGAGGATGGTTGCTTCATCGTCCCCATGTCCAGAAACCTTTAAGGTTTAGGGGTTAGGGTTTACCCAGGGTTTAGGGTTTGCGGCCAGTCAAAGATGTGATCATGGGTCGGTGGTCGTTGTCAGGCCCATTGCAACCCAGGAAGCCCGATATTCCCGAATTAGAGAAAATACCCTACGTGATACCAGGATCCCTAACAATATGATTTTCTGGCTTCTGGGAAGTAATCATCTAGACCCCAAACCCTAAGCTTTTTTTTCCCTAAACCCTAAACCCCAACCGTAGGGCTGATGAAGGCTTGTTAAGGGGGAACCTGGGGGTAGATGAGCCCATGACAAGACCTAAACCCACACCCAGTGTGTTCTAAGAGAGAAGCATGGTAGGCCTTAGGTGGACTCCCCCACTCTGGAATAAAATCGGACCCTGATATAATCCTTATTATCCTGTATAGTCACTATTACTAGGTGGGGGGTTCCACCTAAGGTAGGCCATTTGAGTAGTATTTTATTTGGGGATACTATGATACCCAATATAGAGTAAGATTCTATCCTCCTTTTGGGGTATAGTATTTTTTATATAAGGAATATAATCTTACTAGGTTCAACCACAAAAAAACGCAACTCATTTGTTCCATCCTGTTTGAGATGCCTGTAAAGCCCCTCAAAGTTGGCCCCTAACCCGAAAGTCTCAAATTCACCATCTAAGCCTTGCTACCTACACCCTCAAACCCTACATAAACCCCTAAACCCTAAACCCTACATAAATCCTAACCCCCTAAACCCTAAACTTTGAAGAGGGTTTCGGGTTCAGATGCCAGATGCTGCCCTGGTGCCTGCGCCTGCAACTTGAGGGCGCTCGTTTAAGACGCTTGCGATGAAAAGTCGCGGATCTTGTTGAAGTCTTCTTGGGGAACGTTCCAGTGCTTAGAGCATCAGAAGGGCATGTGGGTGGTTGTCAAAACTGTGGTCCCTTTTTGGGTCCCTATTATAGTACGGCACCTTGTATTTAGGGTACCCAAAAAGGGACCATAATTTTGACAACCACCCATGTGTGGTTAAGTGTAGGCCCTAAGGAGCCAGCATGGAGCTTACACCATTTGCATCCTCGACCTGGCTGTGTGTGGTGGGTGCAAGGTGTGGAAGGTGACGGGGACTTCGCAGAAAAGAATTGTCCAAATGGGAAGTTCCTGAATTTGTATGCGCGCAAGAAGATGTTCACGACAGAACGATCCTATCTCTTGAAGGCTACATGCGTGGACTAGATGTGCGCATTGACATGACTATCATTTTCATTGGGGATACGATGATAGAGGCTGCAGCGTACAATAAGATCGTAACTATCTTCCTCTTGCGCAGGGTCTTTCGCATGAACAAAAACATGATGTTTCTTGGCTCTACTGCCAAAAGCATTCAAAAGCACTACACACATGTGATGGCATCAACAGAGGAGCTACAGACCGTGGTGTATGCAATCCTGAAGCTGGCGAGGTGATTCAAATGGGAGAGCGGAGAGCTCCAAGCAATGAGTACCGCAGATTTTTCCGAACGAGTCCCCATAAACACTAAACCCTAGCCTAAAACTCAAAGCCTACACAGTCATTAAATGGAACCCTGAGAAGTAATCTGCTTCAACATTCCTACTGTCCGTAATGTAGACCCCTGATTATTAAACCCCCTCCTTTTAAGCGCCGTAATATCAAGCTGGCTATTTTAATCCCTATTAAGGGGAGGGGCTTGATAAATTAGGAAATAGGAGACCCATGTTTCCGAGAAAGTTCTGCAGGGCTTCCATCCTCGACTCCTTGGTGAAGGGCTTAGAGCATACTTCAGAATACCTCAGATCTAGGGCTGAGAGGCACCCCAAACCCTAAACCCTAAACCGCCTCTTTTTGGATGCTGCCTATATTATCTATAGTGTAAACTCCTTGCATCCCCCTTCAGAACCCCCATAAGACTCCCCTATATGCACTATAGTCTAAACTCCTTAAAGGGGTTTATATAGGGGATTACTCCTCTTGGACTCTGGGTGGTCAGAGTTTGCTGGGTGCTTGTTTCCTGAAGTCAGGAGCCTCTCCAACAATGGGAATCTTGTACAATTGCACAAGGATGGTGGTGGATCTTCAGTGCTTTTCAACAATTAAAGGTCCCACTCTGAGGGTTCCCACAAGGGGTCCTAAATTGCAGTCCCCACGACACTACCTAAACCCTACACCCACAAACCCTAAAACCCTAAACCCCCCACCATTTGGTTGTTTATCTCGAACTTGTCATTTGCCAGCTTCTTGCTCAAGGACAGACGAGTCAAGCTTTGCTTCATGATCACAAATCCACGCGCGGGTTTAGGGTTTAATGGTTTGGAGACATAACGAGCCCTCCCAAATGCTCATAGCATCGGCCTGTATACTCATCATTTTGAGTTAAGGGCTGTTATTATGGGTTCTTGAGAGGTCCAGTACATGCGACCCAGCAAGCCCGACAACTCAAAATGGCACGGACCATTGTGCCCCTAAACCCTCAAACCCTGAAACCTTAGCCTTAGACCCTATCCATAGCGAGCAACCAATCCAGCTGCTCTATGCCTAGGCGTTTTGCAAAAGCAAGATTTCTTGCCGTCATCATACGGTTGATACCAAACCCTGCCTACCCTAAACCCTGGAAATGACGAAGCCAAGTTACAGACCCAATATATACCCTATTCTGATATTATAGTAGTTTCCATTCTCTTTTCCATTATCCCATTATAACCCCTATAGATCCACTTTCCTTTTTGCGCTCTGCAGACAGAGCTAACCCTGCATCCCTGGACGCAGCTGCGGCATTTGCTCCAGGCAGTTGTGGTTTAGGGTTTAGGGCTTAAGGTTTAGGATTTAGGGCTTAAAGTTTAGGGTTTTAGGGCTTAAAGTTTAGGATTTAGGGTTTAAAGTTTAGGGTTTAGGGTTTAAAGTTTAGGATTTAGGGTTCGATCTTTTCGGTGTTGGGACTTCGGGTTTGGGGTTTGGGGCTGAGGGCGTCGAGATGCAGCCTCAAGGTCTGAGTAATCCAATCTTCTCCACCCATTTTAAACCCCCCACCTCCCTAATATCAAGCAGTCCCATTGTGGCAAATTACATTACATTGGGAATAGTTGATATAAGTGGGGTGGATGGTTTTAGTATTGGGCTTAATTTTAGGGGGGAAAGAGTCTGAATTTTGGGGGGTTTGGCGTGCCGAAGGCCAGCCAGATAAGTGCATTTGGGGTTCCCAGCCCGTTTATCAGGAAACTTGGACCATTTGACAAGGCAGTCTTTGTGCTACTCAGTCCTTATCAGATCCATTCGGGGAACTGAACCCTGAAACCTAAACCCTAAACTCATGAGAAGAAGAAAGTATGGAATCAGTGAGCCCTTCTCCAATATTTGCAATGCGGGCCTAAGGTTTCGGAGAACGTCCAGCAGGCAAAAGCCTTCAAGCATGACAGCTCAGGTCAAGCAATGTTACTGGTTTGACCACCCGTTGATGGATGACATTTTTCACCAGTCTAAGTCTTTATGTCCTAGAAAATTTCATTAGTTGAGGGTCCCAAGTGGGACAAGATTTTATCCATCAAGAGTAAATTCCAGTTTGGGTTGGGGTCCATTTGATCATGGGCACTTACATCTAGTGAACAGAACCATTTTAAACTGCTGGCTCTACATCATAGACCCTTTATACTTTTTGGGGTAGTAGGGGCCCTAAACCCTAAACCCCTAAACCCTAAACCCTAAGCCCTAAACCCTAAACCCTAAATCCATGAAAGCATGTGGAATGCAGCATCCTAAGGTAAGTGGTACAAATTGTGGACTATGTCTGCCTCAAAGGGTCATTCGTTTACATCTTTACAGGTTGTTTTCCATTATCCCTAAAAAGCAATATATGGTAGTTTCCCAAGATGGGGGAACCCAATATAAACCCCCCAAATACTATAATCCTCATTATTGGGACCCCCAAAATGGTACCCCTAATTTTGGGAAACCCCCAGATAATCCTTCTATAACGAAAATGAGCCCATCTATAGTCCATATAGAAACCCTATATTCTAATCCCAATGTAACACTTGCAGTATGATCCTTCCATGCCTTAAGTACATAAAACTTGTGGCATATGGGCTGCCAACAGGCCATGAGGATCAGAGTTTAGCGGTTTAGGGTTGAGGACAGGATTAAGAGTTATTCAGGGTTTTGTGGTTCAGGGATCGCCCTCACGTGCTAGGTGGTCAAAAGTCACGTCCCTTCTCGGCTCTCTCATTTAAAGCAGGCCCGAATATTCAGGGCACTTGAACCCTTACCCAAAAGCCCCCAATCCTAAGCCCTAAATCCTGAATCTCAAACCTTCATCCTAAACCCCAAGCCCTACGTCTTAAATCCTGCACCCTACCCTAAACCATATCAGAGCCTTGATAGGGCCATGGGGAATGCGATGGTGAACGAGCTGGCGCAAGGCCTGGATGCTCTTTCCTGGGGTCAAGATTTAGGGTTCAGGGTGCTTAGGGGTCAAGATTTAGGGTTTATTACCATTTCTTAGGGTTTGGGTGGTGTCATTTTGAATTTTAAGGTTTGCGATTCGAGATTTAAGGAAATTTGAGAACCCTAAGTTATGGTAAGTTTATCTGGGCTTGAGGGTTTAGGGTTAGGGCTTAGGGGTCAAGATTTAGGCAGCAGGGTTCTACTTTCGGGTTTTCAGGTTTTCGGATGTGAGGGTTTAGGGTACCCTTATGTCGCAATATCAACACTTGTAGTAATAGTCATCGTTCTGGATGGTACTGGGTAGCATCAAGGAATGACAATCATTTCTAAAGGTTACATTGGTGCCCAGAAGGGGCCCTGAAGGACCACTGTCCCTAAATCCTAAACCAAAAGCGGCCTGCATGGGTTTCCTTAGTAGCTCAGGGGAAGGTAACGGCCTCTTTGCAATAGTCATTAGTGTTATGAAGCAGGGTTGTACTATAGCATCAGGTGAGTGTATGGTAGGTTCCTTAGAGCTGTCAGTGAGTGTATATATCGGGCTTCCAAATGACCCTAGGCTTCAAAGGAAACCATGGGTCCAATGATTATCAGGTACTTGGACCTTCAGGGGACCTTGGATCCAAGACCCCTGACAGTCTTCTGAACTCCCACAACACGCCGCCTAAGCTTAAGGCCCAAAGCTTTTAAGTTCGAAGTTTCAGAGTTTACAACTCTCAAATCAGAAGCTCTAGAGCTCAAACCCTCAACCCTAGACCCTAAACTTTAATCGCGCCTACGCAACATGACCGGCGCATACCGGGTCACAAAAGCCAACGGGTGCTTCACGAGCAGGCTTAAGCCGGGTTGCTTTTAACAAGTTATTAGAATATGTGTATATAGTAAAGAGTTTAGGGTTTACGTAGAGTTTAGCGTTTAGGGGAATATGATGTATCTGGGGATCTTATTATGAAATACCCAAAGCCATATTCTATCTACTTAAGGGGGACTATATGGGTACACATTAAATTTCAATAAGGTTTTCTGATTATAGTAGCTTGTTTCAAGTTTCTTAGCAGAAACCCAGTACATTCTTATCCCTGAACTCCCCTAAATATTATAGCGATTTCCGTTTTCGTTTCCCTTATTACTATATAGCCCATAGGGTTCAGGGTCTTGGTCTCATCCCTGCATCCCTGCAAAGCTTCAGGCCACAAGACCACAAGGGGGCGGTAATGCGGTTACCCTAGTCTACATCCCAGGACCCTCCTTGAACCCTTAATTGGGGATATATGGTCCCTAATGGTAGGTACTTAGGCCCTAATAGAAGGTAGGAGGAGGGTCTACATCATTGACATGGGACATGGGCTGTGAATGCCGACACAGCTAAGGCCTCCCTCAGCTGAGTTGCTGTTCAGCAACCTTAATCAAGTTACCATACTGGGTATATATACATATATATATATATAGAGTAAATGGTAATTGGTATGGTTTCGCCACAATAGTAACTTAATTTAAGTTCCTTAACGGAAGCACAGTCAGGGGTACCCTCCTGACGGCTACCCACCTGGCACTCTCGTTGACCTGAACCCTGAACCATGAACCTTAAACGCTGAATTCTGAACCTGAAAGCCTGAACTCTGAACCCGAAACCCTGAACTCTGAACCCTGGATTCTGTGTAGGCTTACAACCTGCGGCGCCAAAGAAGAAGGCAGTTGGAATGTTTTCGCTTCCTCTTTCCAGTAGACATGCCTTGAAGTTGAGGGCTTAGGACTGAAGGGTCTTTAGGGAACTGTAGGGTCTTAAGGATTAGGGCTCAGGGATCAGGATCTAAGGGTTTAGGATTCAGGGT
>CAJNIZ010011868.1:0-10498 GCA_905231905.1 Symbiodinium pilosum | reverse complement strand
TTACCACATATAATTCACGACTATTGCATTAACCCCGCTCTTGGTATGTTCCTCATTTTGTCGGAACTAGCCCAGAGCCAAGACGTCAATCTCATGAGGATGGATGGCTAATGCTAAGCCAAAACTTCCCAAATTATGGCACAATGCCAACGTCATCAAAATGCTCGCGCTGACAGTTACATGGCTGAAGTTCAGAAACTCCCTATACCCTAAACCCTAACTACCCAGCTTCTCAAACTTTTTACACATGGGTCTGCTGTGTTGAGCATTGAAACGGCTGCATGAATGGCCGCACTCTCCTACGCGTTCCAACAACGATCTGCCTAGAAGTATGCACCAAGTCATGTGGGCAGGAACCAAGACAAGAAAAACAAAACTACATATACTGTCCAACACCTTAAGGCCAGCCATTTCGTGCATCTAAGCTTGTGTCCCGTACTGCGTCTAACCACGTGCCCCTGAGGATGAAATCAATCTTCTAATCAGTTAGGTACACATTCTGCCGACATTAAGCATGTAGAGTGGCGCACAATTTCCTGCATCCCCGGACTTTACGCATGCGATGATCATATACTGCAAGGCAAACGTGTCCCGACGATGTTCTTAACATTTGGAGTTCCATACCACTATTTGGGAGTTTCCCAAAATTAGGGGTACCATTTTGGGGGTTCCTATAACGAGGATTATAGTATTTTGGGGTCTATATTGGGGTCCCCTCATTTTGGGAAAATACCATTTAGGGAATGAGTATTCATGCAGAAAAGCAGAAGACGGGCACCTTGTAGGCCTGTTTCCTTTCGCAAGTCGTTCATGAAAGGCATAGAAGCTATCCCAGCATGGGACGCCCGCGGGCAAGCGGGATGATTCGCAAGACTTCATCCAAAAGCCTACTTGGCAGGAAAAGAAGTCCGGTAAACGTCGGGCTCGTCATGCCTCCCTTTTGACTGTTGCTTTTAAACAGCAGATGAGCAGCGCTGCTTGGCGGAGGTCCTGGATGTTTTGAGTTTTGAGGCCTGCGATTCCTGTCAATGGCCTTGGAGGCCACCAGCTCAACTTCCACGAAGGGAACTAAGCAAAGTAGCCAGCAGTGGCCAGGTCTGAGTTTGCATGTCAAGAAAGTGCACGTCTAGCGCACGGGAGTAGGAATCTGCCCCAGCTCCCGGCAAGTGGCGTGTCGGCTCCAAGATGAGACTCTACATCAGCACAGGCACCCTCGGCTTTGGAGGAAGTGCGGCCATGCTGGCCCGTGGCTTTCCATCAACAACTAATCCCACGAAACGCCCCAGTTGCGAATGTGCTTTGCTACGACATTCTTTAGCAACTTTCCCGGCAGCTGGCAACACAGCGCCAGTTCGAAGCTTCGGCTGCAAAACCCTTCAGGTCATCACGAGGAGCGCACCGACCCTGCAAGCCAGTATGAATTTCATTTCACATTGGAATACCATGGACCTTGACCAGCAATCTTCCCGAAGAAAATGAAGCTGGACAGGGCCTCTTTCGTCTGACTTGTGCACAAGCACGAGCCCGCCAAGTCAATCCCGCACCGAAAACGCAAGCTGCATATCTTCAAAGGCACAGAAACAGCCCCTTGCCCTTGTCCTTCTTTCGGGCACTGACGCAGAAGCAGTCGATGCTCTACAGTGAGCACATTGTGGGTCACACTCAGGCTTGACGTGGCCAAGGGTGTCGAGCAGAATCACTGCTTGCCTGGGCCGGACTGCTATTGCACCCCACGCGCTCGTGGACACACATAATGCTCAGACTTTGGAAGATTCCAGCCCTGGACCAGGAAAAAAAGCCGAGCTACCCGTCAGCCAGACATGTGTCATGTGTAGAGCCAACTGTAAATGGCAGCTGTCGAAGTCCTGTGCTTGAAGCAGGCGATACCTCACGCAAGGTCGTCCAGCCCTTCCAAGTCGAAAGACACGGCTGGTCAAAGCTTGGGGCTGCGAGCGAGAACAAATCATTCACCAGCCGCCGCCATCTAGACACATGCCAACGTGTCGCATGGTGTGCCCTGCGCAGATTTGTCTTCAGCGCTGCTTTACCATGTTTTGGAACGTTGGCCGCTCAAGCATGGAGTGCACCAAGCTCGAGACCTGCAAAAGTTCAAGCGCTTCAGTTTCCCATCTGCCGAGGAAAACCAGGCTTAGAAGGTTGAAATGTCAGAGTCTGCATTGACAGCTACACCTCTGACGCGGCCACATGTGGCTTTGCTGCGAGCGGCTGGTTGGTAGGCGCAGGGGCGCAGGCCGCGATCTGCTCACGCCTGGGACCCTGTCACTCGTTGAGCCGCCCTGAGGCGACAGTCCGATGAAGCGATGACGTCGTCTGAAAACTGCGAAAGCTGAGGCGGGCTGCCTCAAGTGCAATTTTCTTCGAATGCTCTGAGAACCTTGTTTGAAGGCTAAAAATCACACAATTTTCTGTACCTTGCCTGCTGCAAATCTTGAGGCTGGTTGCTTTGTAGCGAGCACATGCTACTGCGGCAGGAAATGTTACAAGCGGTATTGCCCATCAAGCAGCCTCTCGCTGACCTATGCCTGCAGACCTGACGCATGCGAGCGGGTCCTGACTGCGTCTGGTCTGTCCGGTCAGGATGAAACGCTGCAGCGTGCTGCTACCACACTCAAGCGCAAGTTGGCAAACAGAGCATGGAATGCACATGACCTTCATAGCCTCAATTGGCTCTCGGAGACTAAGCCGGGCCGGCAGGCCCAGGCAGTCATCAGTGCCGGCAACACTGACCGCTGTAAGCAGAGGGTGCGTCATCTAACATGTCATAGATTTCACCGCCAAGGAACTTTGCATAGACACTGTCAAAGCAGTGGTGGCACATGCTGCACCTGGTATGTCTGTCACCAAACATGAGGGCACGCCATCTCTTGAGTTGGAACGCGGCACCTAGCTACCTTGCTCGAATGCTGGGCTGCAGAAACAAAATCCTACCGACTTGCATGTTGCAGATCTTCAGACTACTTCATGGGTGGAAGGCTCTGGTGACTCAAGCGCTTTGAGGTCTCTCGGATTCTTAGAGCCCAGCATGTCGACTGCGGAACGCAGCAAGCTGTCTCAAAGGAGAAGATGCATTCTTAGCGTCTAACACCTACATTCAAAGACCAGTGGCCATGAAGGCAAGGCCCTGCATGGCTGCAACGTGCTGCTGACTTGGCTCCTTCCGAGACGAAGTCTTCTCACCATCATCTTACATTGCCAGAAGTATGGGCGCTTGCGCGTCAAGAAGTTCCGCGCACAGCTGTCACCTTTTGTTGGCAGGACTTGGAGCGCTAACCTCACCAGGACTTGCCGAGAATCGCGTTGAATGCCCAGGGGCCTCGTGACTCCTTAGGCTTGAACCTTGTGATTTGCATTTGGAAGGTCCAAAGTTGGGAGCACCTTCCTGATCCTGTTCAGGCTTGGGCCTGAGCCCCAAGCTGGCAGAAGCCCACAGGAGGCTTGGCTGAGGTCTGGAGAGGTAATCAAAGCTCTAGCAGGCTACCTTTTTTGCACCATGCAGGGCCACTTCCGTCGAAATCTTTCGCATCTTAGCAAGCAGCTGTGCCCGTCAAGAGGTCTGGCACACCCCCAGTCATGAATAAATGGCGCAAGCTGCACCCTGCGCACCCTTGGACGTGAAAGCGGTACTTCCACGCAAAGCCTGAACTTAGCACTTCAGGTCTGGATGACCTATCAATCCTGAGCCTCCAGTCTCCAGCCCAGTGCCAACGTGTGCCATGGTGTGCCCTGCACCAGTGTGTCTTCAGCGTCGCAATTCTTGCAATATCGGTCGGATTCGCAGAGAGTGTACAGTGCTTTTGAAGACCTGAGCACGTGGGGGGCCCGCCTCATGTACCTTCGCTGCAATGCTGTAGGTTTTTGGACCGCTCACACTGCATAAGCTGGGCATGAAACAACAGGTTGGAATGCAATCATGACACAAAGACGACTGTGGAGACATGTGGCATCATGTGGGCCAGACCAGAAGGGTGTTGGCAAGGGTTTCTGACTTGAGCTGCAAACTTGGCAAGGAGCCCTTCCCATACAATAACAAGTCTAAAGGCAAAAGCAACGGACATGGCTCGGAGGGGGAGTCCCGGGCAGCCTTTGACGAATTCATCAGACACCCACAAGGACACGGCGAAGCCATTGACGGCCTGTAGAGGAAGGGCCACAAGGCGTTTGCAAACCAAGGCCCTCAAAAGTCTTCCGCTGAGGCGAAACTTGGCTACAAAGGCAATTTCCCATGAACCTTAGACGAAGCAGAGACGACCCTAAGTCGAAGAGAGGGTTGGGGGGAGTGGCCTGACGAGCTTAGACATAGGCCCCGTGCCATTACTCCCTTTGCACGATTCCCAAGCGTTTGCCCTTGAAAGTCACTGTTCGGTTCACTGATTTGGAGCACTAAGGTTCGTGCTCATGCTGCCCCACCCCTTTTGGTTGCCAAACGGCTGCCACACTCAACTGCCGGTGGGCAAACCAGGCATGTAACCGTAGAGACCCTTGTTGTCAAGCTTCGTCTCAGAAGGTCAGCTTGAAGTACACCAAGATTCTTTCAAACCCGTATGCTAGACATAGGGCAAGCAGCTCCCTCTGCCTCTATCTTGAAGGTCAGGATATAGGCCCATATAGGCGTTGGAGTGTTGTAGGGGTCAGGGGTTGAAGGTTTCTGCGCTTGGGCTTGAAGTTCATCCCATTTTCAAGTTGCTCTGCCATGCATCGAGGGTAAACTAGGAAAACCAACACGGTTCAAGAGAGTCGTTCAGATGGACCTGAACCCCAAAAGTATGTAAAATAATTGCCTTTTGAGCTATATTTTGGGGTTTTGGGCCATTATTTTACCTACTTTGGGGGCCCAGGGAGGTCTCATGGACTGGTTGGATGGCATGCCTCGCACTCCCTGCTTCAGCTGCACAGTGCACACCTGGGTCCTCATACATGGGGACTTTCCCGAAAAAACAGGGATTTGCTTTGGGGGGTCCCCAGCATAAGGGGTTTGGTGCCGAAATTGGGGTCCCCCGATTTATGGAACTTAACACATGCATGTAAAACCTGGTGGCTTCCTATATAATCCCCATAGATACCCCTATAATGGTACTTTTCTTCACTCACGTGCCAACAACACCGACAACTGTAGGCACAGGGTGAATCATCTAACCTGTCATAGCCTGTGCTGCTTCAAGCAAACTTTGCAAAGACTTCTGCCCGCACAGCAACTCTACACTCGCCAAGCCTCTTGGCTGTCTAGGCAGTGGCAGCGCATGCTGCACCTGGTATGCCTGTCACCAAACATGAGGGCACGCCATCTCTTGAGTTGGAACGCGGCACCTAGCTACCTTGCTCGAATGCTGGGCTGGAGAAACAATATCCTACCGACTTGCATGTTGCAGATCTTCAGACTACTTCATGGGTGGAAGGCTCTGGTGACTCAAGCGCTTTGAGGTCTCTCGGATTCTTAGAGCCCAGCATGTCGACTGCGCAACGCAGCAAGCTGTCTCAAAGGAGAAGATGCATTCTTAGCGTCTAACACCTACATTCAAAGACCAGTGGCCATGAAGGCAAGGCCCTGCATGGCTGCAACGTGCTGCTGACTTGGCTCCTTCCGAGACGAAGTCTTCTCACCATCATCTTACATTGCCAGAAGTATGGGCGCTTGCGCGTCAAGAAGTTCCGCGCACAGCTGTCACCTTTTGTTGGCAGGACTTGGAGCGCTAACCTCACCAGGACTTGCCGAGAATCGCGTTGAATGCCCAGGGGCCTCGTGAAAGAAGTCAGCTTGCAAGCTAAGCGTAGGCTTGAACCTTGTGATTTGCATTTGGAAGGTCCAAAGTTGGGAGCACCTTCCTGATCCTGTTCAGGCTTGGGCCTGAGCCCCAAGCTGGGTCTGGAGAGGCAATCAAAGCTCTAGCAGGCTACCTTTTTTGCACCACGCAAGGGCCACTTCCGTCGAAATCTTTCGCATCTTAGCAAGCAGCTGTGCCCGTCAAGAGGTCTGGCACACCCCCAGTCATGAATAAATGGCGCAAGCTGCACCCCGCGCACCCTTGGACGTGAAAGCGGTACTTCCATGCAAAGCCTGAACTTAGCACTTCAGGTCTGGATGACCTATCAATCCTGAGCCTCCAGTCTCCAGCCCCGTGCCAACGTGTGCCATGGTGTGCCCTGCACCGGTCTGTCTTCAGAATCCACATTCGCGTAGAATGCGCAAGGCACAAGATTTTTAAGACCTGAGCACGTGGGGGTCCCGCCTCATGTACCTTCGCTGCAACGCTGTAGGTTTTAAGAACAGGTTGGAGTGCAATCATGACACAAAGACGACTGTGGAGACATGTGGCATCATGGGAGCCAGGCCAACGGGATGCTGGCAAGGGCTTCTGACTTGAGCCTGCACACTTGGCAAACACCTCCAGCCGGATTTGGTCGGATAGGAAATCAAAGCACCAGCGCGCTACCTCTAAGCATGCTGCGGCAAAGCTGAGCCTGCAGGCTTTGCGAGTTCAGCCAACAACAGACAGTTGCAGTTTGGTTCACAGCCGTGGAGTCATGTCACGGCCCGGCTGCAATGGCAGAGCCACAAAGCCACATTTCTGTTCCTCGTGCACAGTGCACGAAAATGGGTATGATCTGCGAATCCCAGACTTCATGCTCTGGCAACCTGGCTTTGAAGGCTGGAGCGTCAGAGTTCTGCATTGACGGCTACACCTCTGATGCAGCCACATGTGGCTTTGCTGCGAGCGGCTGGCTAGCAGGCGCAGGGGTGCAAGCCGCACAAGCCGCAAGCTTCGTAAAGATCTGCTGACACCTAGGACTCTGTCACTGATCATTAGGCCGCCTGGAGGCGACTGTCCAATGAAGCGATGACTCCGTCTGAAAACTGCAAAAGCTGAAGTGGGCTTCCTCAAGTGAAAATCTTCGAATGCTCTGAGAACCTTGTTTGAAGGCTCGGCTGAACTGCCGAAAAATTCACACAATTTTCTATCCCTGGCATGCTTCGGATCTTGAGGCCAGTTGCTAAGCGACAGCGCTACGGGCACAGGGCGAATCATTCAAGTAGGCGCAGCAGGGGTTGCTGTTCCAAGCAGTACTACCCATCAAGCACCCCATCACTCGCTGCATTGAAGCTTTGGTAGATCTATATAGGCCCCTGCCAAAGTGTCGCATGCTGCGCCCTGCATTGGTGTATCTCAATATCGGACGAACTCGCACAGAATGCGCAGGGAACGAGATTTTGAAGACCTGGGCACGTGGGGGTCCTGCCTCACGTACGCTCACTGTACTGCTGTAGGTTTCTGCACGGCTCACACAGCATAGCTGAGCCCGGCATGAATCGACGGGTTGGAATGCAATCATCCAACAAAAACTGCATCGAAGCCAGACCAAAGGGCTGTTTGCAAGGATCTCTGACCTGAGCCCGCAAACTTGGCAAGAAGCCCTACCCATGCAACAACAAGTCACTGTTCGATTCGCATCTTCAACCCCCAAACTGTCGATGAGAGTCATCGAGGTAGAGATACCGCGACTACATGCTCGTAGGATATATTGGCATGGGGACGGATTGCTCCGGCTCACATCACAGTATCGTGCGATAGGGCATGCTGCACACTACGCACCGGTCTCTGTCTCCAAAAGTTGTATCATCTAAGAAGGCATACCTATGCAGGACACCCAGCAAACTTTGCAAGGACTTATGCCCAGACTTCAACTCAACACAAGCTTTGCCTCGCAACTGCCTAGGCAGTGCTGTTGCACATGAGAAAATGCATTCCCAGCGTTTAACACCTACATTCACAGAACAGTGGCCTTGCATGCAACACCCTGCATGGCTGCATCGCGCTGCTGACTTGGCTCCTTTCGAAACGAAGTCTTCTCAGCACCATCTTACATTGCCAAAGGTCTGGGCGCTTGCTCGTCCAGAAATTCCGCAGACAGCTGACACCTCCGCTTGGCGCAAGACAAACCTCACCAGGAATTGCCGAGAATCGCGTTGAATGCCCGGAGGCCTAGCGGAAGAAGTCAGCTTGCAAGCTAAGCATGAGCATGAGCCTTGTGATCTGTGCCCGGGGCATCCAAAGTTGGGAGCACCTTTCGCATCCCACGCTGGGTTTGGGCCTAACAGCAGAGCCTGAGCTGGCAAAAGCCCAGCGGCGGCATGGCTGACACCTCCAGCCAGCCACAGGTCTGCAGACGGAATCAGAATGCTAGCACGCAACTTCTAAGCTCGAAAGCACACAGCTCATACTCTGCTCAGTGAGGGACGCCTCATCATGAAAGACTTCACACGTCACTGGCAGAAGCCGTCTAAGTATGAGCACGCAGGCAGCATGGGAAAGACGCTGTCAGAAGGTTGGCTGCGGTGCTGCTGCATGCACCCTGGACTTTGAGCTGCGCGAGCACCTCGAACGGGCGCAAGAGAATAACGCAGCCAGGCCGTCGTGGTGCATAAACCGTGGCAGTCTATCCCATATAGCGTCAGTCTCAGCCAGGGCTTTTGCAGCTTGCAAGAGACCTAGGAAACATCCAGCAACGCTGCAAGCTTCTACCACCTTCCCTTCAGCTCCCCAGCCCGTTGAACAGACAGTTCACGCAAAACAAAGGAAGCCAAGACCACTTTGTGCCTCAGGAAATCAAGGGTTTTAGGATTTAGGGCTTAGGGTTTCCCAAAATTAGGGGTACCATTTTGGTGTTCCTATAATAAGGACTATAGTATTTTTAATCGCTTCACCTGAGGGAAGATTAAAACACCGAGCCCAATCGATTCTGCCATTTCCCTTCAGCTCCTTAGTTTTGCCCATCAGCCTGGCCCCGCGTTGGGAGGAGCTCGATGTAGACCAGCCGTTGGCAGCCCTGTGGTGCAGAGAAACCGGCACAGAGCGCCTCAGGGTTTCGCAACAGCGGGGAATGCAGTTTCATCCATTTACTACGTCCTGCGTGTCTGATCCTCAGTAATCTAACACAGCACCGACATTCGCAGCAAGCGCCGCTCAGCAAGCAAGCATCGAAGCAGTCTAAGCACGCAAGGAACGTGGGAAGACGCTGTCGGAGATTGGTTGTGGTGCTGCTGCATGCACACTTCCTGAGTGGGTGTGAGGGAAGCTGGCAGCTAGCAGCCAAGCTTTTGTCGCGAAGCTTCAAGGAGGATTTGGGAGCCTGGACGGATGACGCCTAGTGGCCTAATGCCTGGGAGTATGTGCGTGGCAGCCTCAGCGACGGACTGCAGCTTCGAAGTCAACCAGGTGCTGCTGTAAAGATATGTGTGCTACCTGAATGATCTGAGTGGCTTGGTGGAGACACTTCAGCTGACAACACTAACTGCAGCGGCCCGGTCTCAAGAACAAGCCCAATGCTGAATTCCAAGCTGCGCTTCATGCAGCGAAATCTCACAAGAGCCCATCCCGGTATTTGGCCAAGTAGGTTCTCACCACACGCCTCAAGCGCCTGCCTCGCGCTTCGGCTGCTCACACCCTGCCTGCAGGGCCAATACCTGTGGCGCAGGTTGCAAACAGCCGAGAGGCAAGCTTTACTTGTTGCAAGGCCCCGTGCAAGTGCCGCAGCTGTCAAGTCCCATCCTGCTGATGATGGCTGGCAAGCTTCCGCATGAGCATTCGGAAGGAATCACTGCAAGCAGCAGAGTCACACATCCAGCGGAGTTCACAGGAGACGCCTGCGGTCAGGGAAGCTGACCTGTAGCATACGAATTTGAAAACACGTAACACGCCTGTTCACCCTGTACCACTCCAGGTCCAAACAGCATTGGCTGCAGAAACCGACACCCGAAAAAGCTAGGTCCGGAAGATTGTGCTGATGTGGCCGTGCTCTCTCACACACAGATACTTCCTGGGTTGGCTACGTTCTGTGTGTCTTATCCTCAGTGATCTAACACAGCACCGACATTGGCAGCAAGCGCCGCTCAGCAAGTAAGCATCGAAGCAGTCTAAGCACGTCAGGATCATGGGAAGGCGCTGTCAGAGATTGGTTGTGGTGCTGCTGCATGCACCCTCCCTTAGCGGGTGTCATGGAAGCTAGCAGCCAAGCTGTCGTTGCGAAGCCTCGAGTAGGACTTGGCACCCTGTACGGATGACGCCTAATGCCTGGGAGTATGTCGTGGCAGCCTTAGCGAGGGACTGCAGCTTGGAAGTCGACCAGGTGCTGCCGTAAAGATATGTGTGCTACCTGAATGATCTGAGTGGCTTGGTGGAGACACTTCAGCTGACAACACTACCTGCAGCGGCCCGGTCTCAAGAACAAGCCCAATGCTGAATTCCAAGCTGCGCTTCATGCAGTGAAATCTCACAAGAGCCCATCCCGGTATTTGGCCAAGTAGGTTCTCACCACACGCCTCAAGCGCCTGCCTCGCGCTTCGGCTGCTCACACCCTGCCTGCAGGGCCAATACCTGTGGCGCAGGTTGCAAACAGCCGAGAGGCAAGCTTTACTTGTTGCAAGGCCCCGTGCAAGTGCCGCAGCTGTCAAGTCCCATCCTGCTGATGATGGCTGGCAAGCTTC
>CAJNIZ010011863.1:211-10503 GCA_905231905.1 Symbiodinium pilosum | reverse complement strand
CCTTTGAAAAAAAAACATGGCCCCCAAAGCCATATTCTATCTACTTCAGGGGGACTATAAACCCTAAACCCTAAGCGCTCTGCCCCCGCAACCCCGCTCCGACACGAGCAACTCGTCGTCCGACTCCTCAAACCGCCGGTTCGCGTAGCCCTTCAAACAGAGGGATCAGCGTGTCACGAGGTCGGTGAACTCAGGGTTTAGGATTTGGTGTTAATACATTTCTGCCTCATGATGAAACGATACTATTTCAGCATTTCTGTTGTCACAGGTTGAACGTCCCGGCTCAACAGTTAACTTACCTCGGAAGCAGTTCCAGGAAGGTAGTTGCCAAGCGGATACCATATTGATAACGCTCATTTCATGCCCGTATAAAGAAGCGGGAGTATGTGCGGCCCATGTACCTAGCCACCTGCTACCTACCCACCTGAAAATCTCTTTGAACAAGCTGAATGATGTAAATCGCCGTCTAACCCGAGTCACGCCTTTCCATTCCGTCACCCTTTTGATTCTCTATTCTGACGGCAACCACTACAAATCCGATATAACCCCTCTAGCCCCCATACAACCATTCTTATTACTACTAGTTCTAGTATTACTATGAGTACTATTCTTATTGATATTATTACTATTCGTACTATTACTATTACTATTACGGCCTTAGGCTTACCTTTAGTTCGCTGGGAATGAAGGAATACAAAAGAAAATGGAAACTACTATAATGGGATATATAGGTAACAAGTAAAAACAGATCCTCTGGGGTTTTGATGCAGTGGCATTCACTCCGACTCCTGGCAGTGCATACTTTTGGGTCTTTCTAAAAATTGGGGCCCTAAACCCTAAACCCTAAAAACTAAAGCCTAAACCGCAAAACCAACCAAAGCAGCAGGATCCTTATCGTAGGTGCGCAACAAGGGACCTATAACTTTGAGAAATCCAACCTGTTGCGTGGTTTTGAAGACTGACATTTTGTTCATCCCGGAAAAAAACTCTGAACAAATCCCGGCGTGCCCAAAACTGATACACATCCTCCTAACACTGAAGTGACATTCTCAGATGGACTTATACATTAAACCTATAATCGCTGCAGACCCCTGGAAAGGGGCTATCCAGGAGTTTCTATAAATTGGGGGACCCTACTATAAACCCCAATATAATATACTTACTACGGAGACCCCCGAAACAGCACCCCTAATTTATGGAAACCCTAATCCTTCAACCCCTGTATAAAGCCAGTATGAACCCAGTCTCCATGTCTTTTCCATGTTCTTTTCTATTTCGGGTGTAATGTCCCTAAACCCTGAACCCTCGACCCTAAACGCCCCAACCCTGAACCCTAAACCATTGTCGCGGTAACGTCCCCAAACCCTAAACCTGAAACCCTATATAATCCCTAAGGATCAGCAGCTTTCAAGTTTGGAGGGGCTCCTGCCTTCCAAAGCCTGAAAATATGGATAGGGTTTAGGGTTTGGGATGCAGGGTTTTGGGTTTAGGATTTAGGGTTTAGAGTGTAGGGTTTGAGGGTCAAGGGTTTTCAAACGGGCTTAGGTTGGACAAATCCCGCATGTAATGGGTACGGGTATTTTACGGCCTTATTAACTCATATTCAGGAGCTATTACTATGGGGGAGATTGACCTAAGCTTTAGGGTTCAAGGGTCTAGGGCTTGGGGTTAAGGCCTCCAACTATGTAAGGACTACAGCAAAAATGATGGTCTACAGGGGCCGCATAAGGTACCCCGCAGCCTATGTGATTTTTGCGACTCCTCAGGGAAAACTCTATGATTTGCAGAGGATCCCAAAGCCTTAACCCCCAACGCCCCCAGCCCTAACCCTAAATCCCCCAACCCTTAGACCTGAAACCCTCGAACTCTGAAACCCTGAAACTTAACCCTAAACCCTACACCCAGTGTTGCACATCCCTTGCATAAGCCCTGCCACCCGTCCTGGTCCGTGACAAAGCCCGAGGAAAGCCTGCAGCAGAACTTGTTTGTGTTGATGGGCTCAATGCTTAGGGTATAGGGTTCTGGGGTCAGGATTTAGCGTGTGGGTTTTTGTCGGGTTTAGGGTTCAGAGAAATGTCCCATAGTACCCTTAAGTATCCTGCAGTACCGTACACTATTCCCAAAATCTAGGTATGCAAGATCATAGGATGTTGACTTTCAACCTTTGATGTGGCAAGGGAATTGGGGGCTCCTCTAAAGAGGAGGTGAATCCTTCACGCAAGGGTGAATCCTACACCGTGGCACTTCAGCGGCACCGCTTGTAGCCTACAGCGACTGCCTTAAGCCTTATGCCGCCTGTTGTTCACCTTATGGCACAGCATGCGTTGCAAGTTGAAACTAAACGCACAACATACCTGGGCTTCTCAAACATGTTGATCCTTCTGGACGCGGTCGCCAACATTATGATCCGACTATTTTGGGCTATAAGTCAAACTCCTAGCATCCCCTTTAGTAACCCCTATACTCGTTCCATACATAATCCCTTCTATACCCTCCCCCCTAAAGGAGTCTAGACTATAGATTATTTTGGGCCAGCCAATGGCAGGACCCCCCCTGCTTGAGACAGGCTCAAGCCGGTTTTACATGCTTTTCTCCCGCTCAGGCCACCAGGAACCGTTGGATATGAGAGATTCTCAAAAACACACACCAAATTAGGGGTTGAGGGTTTAGGGTTTAAGATTTAGGGCTTAGGGATTTAGGTTTCTGATCTAGGGTCTAGGGTTGAATCCTTAGTGAGTTGTAACCACTTAGCATGACGTCCCGAAGTGCACAACCTTGTCAGAAGTTCCCACATGAGATGCCTGGGGAATTGTAAGGTGCCCTTTAAGCTGTTGTATCGTGTTGTAGATCTGCTACATCCTGCAGCTTCGTTAGACCTATAATAGCAATAGTATTTGAAATAGTTTCTTAGGGTTATACTATAATAACATTAAAAAAATCCTAAGGACAGTACAGCATCGTTGAAGCAGCCCGGAAACAGCCCATACCTTGTCCCCAAAACAGTACATTGTAGGATCGAGTCTTGTCATACCTTGAGTGCGTGCTTGGGCTGAATCCGAACGCCTGCCTTGACCCTAGACATTTCCGACATAAGCCCCTACAAAATCCACCCGAATCCCTACATGTTCTAAGAGAAACCCCTACCAAATCCACCCTAATAGCTCCCGATCATCCATTCTTGCATTCTGTACTAAGCACTTAACCTGCCGGAGGGAACCTTAGTCAAACTCGTGTTTTTGCTCCCAAGGGGTATAGTCCCCCTTTATGTAGATAGAATATAGGGTTTAGGGTTTAGGATCATAGTCCCCTTTGGTGCCATAATATACCCAAAGCCATATGCTATCTACTTAAGGGGGACTATCTAGTTCTCTTGGAGGGTCAGGAGGACTTTGTAAGTATGCTTATAGTTTATAGCACCTAGAAGCCACATAATAAGCCCAGTTATCTCCACCATTACCCCACTTACTAGGTCCCCAAGTCACACACCGTCAAGTTTGGGACCTCCAGAGATTGACGGACACAAGATCTCATAGAAGAAGCCTGCAGGACCCAGGAAGACCAAATGAGCTATCGCCTAAATTCCTTAAATGGGGTTATATAGGGGTTTATGTGGGGGACTACTATAAGAAGATAAAACGGGGGATTGCCACATAGTGCCCATCGACGCCTGTCGGCATTGTGTGCCTGGAAGCCTGGCGTTCCAGCACATCAGGTGTTGAGCTTGTGGAAACCCTGCTACCCAGGATTCCAGCAAAGCTTATGAAGTGGGCAAGAATCACCCTAAACCCTGAACCCTAAAGTGGAAAGGTTCAAACGTTTTGGGCACCGTGAAGAATCAAGTCACAGCTTGACGTGGTACTAAAGCTTTCTCAAGTCATGGGCAACAAGTGTTCATTTGTTGTCGTCAGCGGAATTTACATGTGATTGGCTTCGCACCATGATAGACGAGCTGTCCACTTACAGCTTAGGGATTAGGGTTTAAGGTTTTAGCGCCTTAAGTAGATAGAATATGGGCTTCAGGTATTAGGGCTTCAAGGGAAACAAAAACATGGGGAGGCTACAAGCCTGACTATAGATCTTGATGTCCAACGCACCGGGTTTAGGGTTTAGGGTCTGGAGACTCTCCCGCTGACATCAACACACGAATTAACCCTTTGGGAATGTTCAGACGTAACAACGCTTTACTCAAGTATTATGTAGGACGGAGTTCTGATGAGGGGGAGGAGGGGATGTAATGCAAGAGGCTCCGAGTGCAGACCAAGAGCGCAAAGAACGAACACCGACAAATGACTTTGCCGCGTCATAACTGGCCTTTGGTTAGCTTAACCCCAAGCCCCAAACCCTAAACGCTTAAATCCTAAACCCCAAACCCTGAACCCTAAACCCTCAAACCTTGGTCGCCAAAAGCCCATTTCAGGTCCATGTGCACCGGGAAGCCTTGCGACCCAACGCGCGGTTTAGGGTTGAGGGTGGAAAAAAACCACTGGGCCCTTGTAAGCATGGGCCCTTACTGTCGATACGAAAAAATCCTGCGTGACCTTAGTATACTGCAGTACCAAACCTCCCAAGTTTTATGTTACGTCATGGTACGTCAAGTCATGCAGGATTTTTTGTATCCACCCTAAACCCGAAAGCCTAATGATTTTTAGTGTCCACCCTAAACCCTAAACCCTCATGATTTTTAGTATCCACCCTAAACTCTAAACCCTAATGATTTTTTTGCATCCACCGTGAACCCTAAGCCCTAAACCTTAAACCTAATAAGTTTTGGTATCCGCCATCACCTTGATATCGAGTCTTCAAGCCCTACCAACCCAGGCTCAACTGAACCGGTGCTGTAGATTTTAGGGCTTAGGGTTTAGGGTTTAAGGGTTTGAGGGTTTAGGATTTAAGGGCTTAGGGTTTGGGATTTAGGGTTCAGGGTTCAGGGTACTATATAGGGGTTATGTAGGGATATGGGGGTTATGTAGGGATATTTGAAATAAAAATGGAAGCCACTATTTAGGGTTTAGGGTATAGATTATAGATTGGTTCCTGCCCCCACCCATTGACCGGCTCTTTATAGTTATAGCAGAAATAGCATGCAGCTGCTATTGAGCGGGGCAGTATCCGAGCTATACAAGGAATAGCATCTCCGAAAATCTGATCTACGAGCAAAATCCTCTCCAGTCTTGCCCCATCTATACTACAGTACATTACATCATTAAATTGTGTCATGTTGCAGTATATAGCACGTAGTAGTATGTGTGACATATGAAGTTATGATATATGAAGCTGTATATGAGTATTTCCAACAATGAGGTCGCATCTGGTACCCCTAAATATTGGTTGCCGCAATATAACCTATAACCTAAAACGGCTCATAATTTTTCGTGATGCTACATAGGAGATGCCTTCAATGCAATTTTCATCCCTTCAGCTTTTCAGGGAACCCCCCCCAAACAAACCACGTTTAAACAGACCCTATGTAGGTCTCGTTTGCAAGTACTGGTTTCTATAGAGGGTAGTTAGCTGGTGGGTCTGGGTTGAAGTTGAATCTGGACCTTAAACTACACCTCTGTAATTCCCTATCCATATACACGTGCTGACAGGCGAACCTTGATCTTCCACCAGCGACTGCTGCAAAGGCTTGTAGACCTGCAGAAGGATTTGAGGTTTAGGCTCTAACCCCACCCAGACTGGTGCCGTCCAAACTTCAATCTAGAATCTAAAGGATTCCAGAAGATGATTTGGTATTTTCAGGTAGGCAAGTACCGCTGACAGCATGAGATTCACCCTGCTGACCATCCTTGCTCATCACCCCCATACCGCATCCAGACCGCTGTTGTTGTGCTGCCATCCCTCTCCTGGCATGTACAGATTGTTGGCATCGCATGAAGATTAAGCTTGCAGATGGACCAAACACCGTGTAGTGGAACAACATAGTGACGAAAAAAGCTCCTATTGCTCCTCCCCTCCTGCAACGGCTTCTTCTATACCTACTGCCGCAGCTACAACCACTACTACAACTACCGCCGCTCCAACAAGCGGCACAATTGCAATTTGCAACACTTATCGAGTATACGCCAAGAGGGTACACTTGGGGTATCTCCAAACTAGGGACCGCCCTATGAGCCCCAAACTGTTATTCTCAAAAGCACGCCCCGATGATCGTACACCCCGTTTGTGCCAAATGCTTGGCGGTGCCTCAGCGTCTGGATGCTGGTTGGCGGGGTCCTGCGCGGACATTCATGCGCACTGTAATCCCATCCCCCTACTATTAACCTCCCCCCAACTAGCATTAAATAATCCGAATATAATATAACACCACAATGGGAATATCTAATGTCGGGCGGGGGAGGATTTTAATATCAGGGAAGGACGCACTCGTTTACGTGGTTTAGGGTTTAGGGTCTGGCAAGCCAAAGACGTATCTACAAGTGGATTCACGAGCGTGCAGTATTTGAAAAAGCAGGAAGTTCTAGAAGAACCACGAAGCCCATTAAGGGGTCTTTTGTCTCCGTATCCCTATGTATAATCTCACTTTAAACCACATTGTACCATGGTAGTGTCCAATTTCTCTTCCATTACCCTTATAAAACCCCATACCTACTGTGGGTTAGTAAGGCATAAGGGCTAAACCCGAAACCCTAAATGTTATATAGGGGTTACATAGTGATTGCATTCCCTCATTCCTTCTCACCACCTCTAAAGTGTTGGGTTTAGGGTTTAAACCCTAAACCCTAAACCCTAAACCGCCCCCGAGTTCCAAGACTCTGGGCGCTCATGGGAAAAACGCTCAACTGCCCAGCTCCCAGGCACTGATCTGCTCATGTAGTCCACATTACCCTGGGAAGAAGAAGGGATCTTTTCACATAGATATGAGGAATCTCATACTTAAAAAAGTACTTTGGATCCCTTACATTGATCCAGGGTTAAGCTTTACCCTAAACCCTAAACCCTAGGTTTAGGGTTGCGAGCTCGGTCCTGCATGGCAACTGTTGGCAACTGCCTGCCATGGTGCTCAGTGTCAACTGTGTGCGGCTCAGCAGGGTGTAGGGTGATAACCCTAAACCCTAAACCCTGTTTAGGGTTTAGGGTTTAGGGTAAAGCTTGGTTCCAACCTTCCCCCTTTCAAAACAAAACTGTTCGATAAAAGGCGCTTGGCCTAGGATAAGGCGGTTAGGGTTTAGGGTTTAGGGTTTAGGGGGGCTTAAGATCCCATGAGTGGATTGGACAGAGTTGGATTGAGGGCCCTGGCTTGGAATTTATGGTTAGGGTTTGGACTTAGCTCGTTTGGATGGCTGGCAGCGATCTTTGATTCATTCCAACATTCCGAAGAGGATGCCCTTAATTGCATTTTACATTGAAGGTGAAGTTTGCAACTTATTAGGGTTTAGGGTTTTTTGTTTAGGGTTTAGGGTTTAAGGTTGAGGGTTTAGGGCTTAGGGTTTAGGATTTCGGGTTTAGGGTCGGGGGATCATCAAAGTCAAGGCCACAATGGTTTAGGGTTTAGGGTTTAGGGTTTAGGGTTCACCACCAATTCTGCCGCAGACCCCGAACTAGCATGGAACCCCACGTAGGCCTGTCCTGAAAGGGCTGTAGTCATTGGGCCCCTTTCATTTGGGCTGCATGTGATGTTGGGGAGCTAGATACCCTGACATCTAGCATCCCCATGTACCAGCAACAATCCCTGTAAATAGCACCTTAGACCTCGACCCTGCTCCTACCCTCTATTAAGGCTTAAGTACCTACTATTAGGGACGATATATCCCCAATTAAGGCTACAAGGAAGGTCCTGGTATTTAACCCCAGTGTCCATTTCATTTTCTATTTGATTCTCCAGTATAGTAGCTTCCATTTTATGTTCCATATCCCTAATTAAGGGTACAAGGAGGGTCCTTAGAATTTTGATCCCCACCCTAAACCCTAAACCCTAAACAATTAAGGGTACAAGGAGATTTCCTTAGAATGCAAGCAATCCACCTTCCAGCTATGCGCGAAGAACTTTGCGCGCCGGGCTCAGGTGGCCATCGCTGGAAGCGCTTTAAAAGATTTTAAGGTCTTAGGGTTTAGAACGGGTCTTGACATGTATATTCTGGGGCTAGTTAATCTTGTACAAGGCCGTCTTAAGGTTTAAGAGGTTTCGGGATATTTCGGGATGGGTTTGCAGCCAGGGATTTTCCCAGCAATGCGAGGCGCATGATTAGGATGCATCTTGTCAACATGCATGTGCTGGTGGGTCTGAATCAGCCCTCAGCAGGAACATGGAAAGCTATAGATCCAGGGTTAGCTTTAGTGTTTAGGGTGTAGTTGAATTTTACTGTCTCATCACTCTATGAACAATGGCATCCGTGGCTAGCTAGGATAAATCAGCTCAAGCCACTTTGCACTCATGAATGCCGGCGGCGAGCAAGAGTAGAAACAAATCAAAGGTCGGTGTAGTAATAGTTAAGATCAATGTAATAATAGTAGTAAGAATCCAAATAATAGCAATAATAGTACTAGTAGCAAGAATAGCAATAATAATCGCAATAATAGTAATAATGGTATTCTTCGGCCGCTGCCACCAGCTTAGAGGGCTCCGATCAAAATGTCTGTTATGATTGCAAATACTTGGGGAGTCAGGGACTTTTTATACTCCCGTATGTAATCCCCCATATAACCCCCTTTTAAGGAGTTTGGACTATAGCTCATGTAGGTCCTATCTATAGACATTACTTGGGGGGTCATGGGGACTTAGTAAGTATACTTATCACCCCCCTAAGCCATTCAATAACCCTAGTTATCTTGCCACCCGTACTGTCCCGAGCAATATCCACACTGTTATCATGTTTCGTCTTGTGACGACCTCCTGC
Source organism: Symbiodinium pilosum (assembly GCA_905231905.1). Classification (NCBI taxonomy): domain Eukaryota; class Dinophyceae; order Suessiales; family Symbiodiniaceae; genus Symbiodinium; species Symbiodinium pilosum. Next base: position 1,666 of record CAJNIZ010011863.1, on the reverse strand, counting down.
CGGGTCCTCTCGGCAAGCGCACATAAGTTGTGTGTTTTGCTGCCAATGAAACAGGCCAGCAAACACCAAGAACTGTACTTCTGGGAACGATCCAGTTGGCCGAAATGTCCGAAATCCACTGTGCAACACATTGACGGAATGATCCACACAAACGTTTCGGTGCCCTTTTTCCTTGCCAAAGAAAATCGGTGCTGGTCTTGGCTGTAGGCCAGCCGTGAAAACTCGGTGACAGAAACTGTACACGATACAGTCAATACCTAATAACTGAACAGATATACACACACACACACCCACACCAAAGCTCTACAGCTCATCCTCGCAGTGAGTCTTGATGGTGACGTCGGAGGTGGCGTACGTCACGCAGGTGAGGCAGTAGCCCTCGCCGGTCTGGTCGTCATCCAAGAAGGCCTGGTCGCTCTGGTCGATGCTGCCCTCCAGGACCTTGCCGGCACAGCTGGAGCAGGAGCCAGCGCGGCAGGAGTAAGGCAGCTCCAAGCCCTCCTCCTCAGCCTGATCCAGGACGTACACGTCCTCCGGGCACTCAAAAGACTGGGTGCCATCAGGGGTCTCCAGAGTCACCTTGAAGTGCGCAGGGACACCGGGACGGGCTGGCACCGTGTTGACAATCGCAGGCACATTGCCGGAGGCCAGGGCACCACCAGACAAAGCCTGGCAGCCGAGGTGCACGCTCTGCTGGGGTGCCACGAAAGTCTGCTCGCTTGGCCCCCAGAAGCTGCGCAGCACAGCGGCGCAGCAGGCGAAGGCCACGATCACAGGAAGAGTGCGGCTCTGGGAAGCCATGCTTGACAAGAGGATGCTTACTCTACGGGCACTGTGCGACAGGATGCTTTTCTCTCTGCTTGAGTACGGGTCCGGCAAGCAAATATTGAAATGCGGCTCACGGCTCAGCCTAAGAGCCTGCCAATGAAACAGGCCAGCAAACACCAAGAACTGTACTTCTGGGAACGATCCGATTGGCCGAAATGTCCGAAATCCACTNNCGGCTCACGGCTCAGCCTAAGAGCCCGTCAGTTTTGCATGTTTGATGCCTGCGAACACATCTGTGACTCTTTGTCTTGGTGATTACATACGACCCATACAGAGCCGTTGTGCATCTGAGATCTATCTTCGATCGTGATTCCGAACGACTTTTTGCAACAAACGCCAAAGACTCAGACTGGGGCTGTAACCCATCGATCAGGCAAGTTCATGACCTGCCAAGGATTCAAAAGTCTAAGATTAGAAGGCAACCCACCGCATCCAAAAAAAAAGACGATTCCTATACGCCAGTCAATATTCCACACTAGTTTCCATTGTGTTTTCCATGCTCGTCTTGATTTGGTTATCCACGACCCAGGTAGGGCTACTATACGAGTGAAGATGGTTGCTGACTAGAGAAGATTGTCATCCTTGCCTCCTTTCCTAATGTAACCCATGATTAATACACCCCCTGCT
>CAJNIZ010011862.1:0-10503 GCA_905231905.1 Symbiodinium pilosum | reverse complement strand
GAAAAATTGCGCTCCCGTGAAGAGCATCCTGAAAATTTTGAGAAAGGTTTGAGAAAATTCGCGCTCCCGTGCGGAGCGTCTTGAAAATTACAAAAAAAATGCGCTCCCGTGAAGAGCGTCCTGAAAATTTTGAGACAGGTTTGAGAAAATTCGCGCTCCCGTGCGGAGCGTCTTGAACATTTTTAAAAAAAAATTGCGCTCCCGTGAAGAGCGTCCTAAAGATTTTGAGAAAGGTTTGAGAAAAATCGCGCTCCCGTGCGGAGCGTCCTCAAAATTTTGAACAACATCGAGCTCCTGTGCGGACAGTTTTGATTTTTATTTACGAAAATCGCGCTCCCGCGCGGAGCGTCTTGAAAATTCTGATGATGCATACATACATTCATGCGCACATGCATAGATACACACATACATGCACACAATATATAGGCATGCATACACGCATGCGTACAGATACACGTCCACACACACACACAGACATGTACACATATGTAAGCACACACATCGACATACACACACATACACATCCACAAACGCGCACATACACACTGGCATGTCAGAACTCCTCTCGGCGATTGTGCATGTTCAAAGTGCGATGCCTTGTACTTTGTGTGCTGCTGTAGTAGAGCTGCTGACATAATTGTTGCATGTAGCCCTCATGATCCATGCATTCAACCGATCATGCAATCTCACACCCTCATGCAAATCACGACTTGCCACCATGATGTCAATTGATCTCAACTTCATCTTCGTCGCATTAACTTAGCAATAATTACAAGGCACTAGTGGAGAAGCAACAATCCGGAACTGTACAGCGTAGTAATAGATGAGAACTCTGTCACTGGCAGGTACGTCACTTCCGCGTCCAGAACTGATATCACAGGCAATGAAGAGGTGTCTTCGTTGGCACCTGACCTCTTCATGCCTCAGGTGCCCCCTGCTTGCATTCTGATTCCTTTTCGCCAAGTCCAAATCCTGAAGCTAATCAGGCTACACACACAAACACAGCCCTCCCGGAGGAGGGCAGATCAGAATAATTCTATGGCGTCTGTACTTGAAAATGGGAAGGATGTCCTTCGAGTATCTTTGTGATGCTCAGCAAACGCACGAAAGGTTTGAAGTTTATGTTGATGCTCCATACGTTGACGGATGCCTTCGAGTTTCTGGACAAACCGTATCGATCCTCGTCGAATCGAATCAGCAAACTCATCAGGACTGTCATCCTCACTGTTAGAGTCCGCTAGCATGTCCTCAGGAAGGTGTTTGCGGCGGAATCGGCGAAACCTGGCAAGGTCCTGTTGCTGACGTTTATCCCTCTCATCCGCGACGAACTGACAAAGTCTTGCGAATGCAGCTTCCGACAAAGAGGAAAGCTCGTCTTTTTCCATCCAAAGTGGCGACAATCTAAACCAAAGTTCCGCAAAAAGTACGTTTGAGCCTGATCCAAAAGAACCACAATGCGAAAATAATCCAATGCAAAGCATAACAAGCTTGGGCATGCAAGCAAAACGCTGAAGGACAACTATTTGTGTTGCACCTCATAAGTCTTCGGTTAACAAATTACCAGTTTTGGCGTCTATTACGCATGTTTTCCTGCTGATGCTGGTAGCATCGACAGTGACGATGAGAATCACTGGCCCTAGCACACACTAGTCTACAGTTGGGGTGAGCACAGAATCGATCCATCACAGTTGTCAGGACAATCTCGATACGATGGCTCAGTCTGAAGGATCTCGACAACGCATCGAAGAAATCTCACTGCGGATCTGGGAGTGAGGTACCACATCACGGTGGCCGCCAGCCATGAGACAGTTTCTTCAAAGGCATGATCTGTTGCGCCTCGAAATGCAGCGGACATGGCCAATAGCGTTGCTGACAAATGATGCTACTCGTTGACCCTGCTTGATAGCAACCTGAGATCTTGCAAAGTGCTGTAAGAAAAGCATGCGCATCACATGACAATTGGCAGATCAGCAATGATGGCACCTGTGTCGACGGAAAAACAACTTTTGATGAAAACCTGCAAATCGGTAACGAGCCGATGAAACAGTCACCTAAGCATGTCTTGTGGGACACAAGAGTTCGTCCAACAGTTGGATCGTACGTTGGATCGTACCAAGCAGTGTAGGACCAGATTGGACGGTCTTGCTCTTTAGCGGTCCAAAGAAACTTTAAAGGGGTCTTCGGATCCACTGCGCTCGAAGGCACTTGCCAAATGACCTTACAATCAAATTGCGTGAGACAGAATTGGCTTCTTCTCAAACACAGTCGTTGACGGCTATAGAGCTCATTCACAACTAGTTGTTTGACCGAGTCAATGGTCTCGTTCATGGGGATCTCAATGCTCACTTGCCCTATCACGGGAATGTCCTGGATGGTAAATGTGAACCGCTGGTTGAACATCACAATCGGCAACTGCATGTCATTATCCTCCATTGATGAGCCAGGTGCGGATCTCTTCATAACAGCAGTGCCACGCAAATGGGGGCAAATGTTGCCAGTGATCCAAAACAGGCTAGCATGGTCAAGTGTTACGCAAAAGAATCTTTTGCAAGCAAGTAAACGCAGGCATCACTGAAAGATGGTAAAGCATGATTCGCATGCACTCTCACCTGACGAAGCTGCATTTCCCAACATGACCTCCATGGAGACGTACTTTTGAACAACTTGAAAGTAGCCATCTCAGACTGCAATGTTAGGTGAAACAGCTAATTGTCTGGACCAGGGCCTGGACGGTCATCAATTTGTGGAATGACTACTCGTCCCCACTGAAGATTGCGAACAACCCTTCCTGTGAACCTGCCGATGTACTCGTCTTGCGTAGATCGCAATACCCTGTAGGGTAATTCCCATTCACGAGAAGCTCGCTCCAAATCATCAGTAATTAAGCATCTTTCACCAGAAACCACATTGGCAAAGGCTTGAAACCAGTCACGGGAAACTGCTGCTAACGAAACCACTCTGGCAAATGAATGCGAAAAGGCAGTTAGATGGACTTGAGACCTGTGTCGGATGATGCGAATGCACATCTTCGGGTTTCTGGTAGTAGCCCTGGCCCTGAAGGCCACCAATGAACTGATGATGTGGTCCTCGCCTGACATAAATTCACTTGTAGCCGAGTCTGGCGAGTGCTCGTGGTCAGTGACCGCGGCGGTGTCCGTTACGGGTTCAGCAAGAATGTCAAGGAAGGCAGTCGGAATGCTGAACGACAACTGAACAAATCTACGAGACAGGAACTCAGCAATTCCATCAAGCGCACTATCCGGAAGATCCATGTTGGCTTCTAACAAATCGGTGAGAAGCTTGAGAACTCAAGGTTTGCCGGGACATGATGCGGTGTGGGAAACTCGCTGCAAATACAACTTTGCGAGCTTAAGTCTCAGCACAATTTTTCAACTCATCATCTGTTGAAAGGTAAACTACAGCAAACTACGGCAAAACCTAGCTACTCTGCTCATGTAGAAGAAGTGGTAGTCAAACTGCTGGAAGGCTGATTCATTGTTGGTGGCGGAGGTCCCTTGAAGTGACCTCTTCGTTCCACCAGTGTCGCGCCGTCCTCAAGGTAAATGATCTCAAGAGGGATTGACATGTTGGAACCTGTCAAAGTTGGTCCAACAGTTCTTGAAAGCCCAATCGTCGTGTTGGGACATGTAGTTGGAGCCAGGGTAGGCGGTGCCGGGCCCCCGGTACTTTCTGAATTTGATTGTCAAAGGTGATATCCGTCTGCGCTAGGACGCTCCGAAGGATGGCGGATCTCGGTTTCTTGGTCGGTAAACCTGAGTACTTACGAGCATGCTTCAAAATGCCCGGCTTCGAAGCAGTAGTTGTGACAGACTTTCCCATGGCACCAAACCAGCGCAAGCTATGGAGACTGCTCGAGCCTCAACCCTTGCAGAAAAAGGACCAAAGAAGCTGCGTTGTGCTTGATGCAACGGGGTCAATTAACGAGTAACGTTGAAGTTGGACCTAAGAGGCAAATCCTGTGCATCCTGCTCCCTATCCAGGCCAGACCTACAATCACGGACTTGACGCAGCACATTTTGTTGTCCTCAAGGCAAGGCGCAAAAGGACGAACACTGTCAATCGAAAACAGGATGGCATGCTACTCCAAAGAAAATCTGCGTGGGCTCGGTCGCGCAGCAACCTTAATCATGGTCGGGATTGTGACTAGAGGGAATTGCCTGCCAGAATGGGATGCCGAACGCGTTGTCACAAGAGACATGGACTGCTTGATCCAATTCCGCGATTCCGGCAGACATATCTATGTGGGACAGTAGATCATAGACGCGGATCCAAAGAGCTTGACCATGAAATTTGATCAGCTCCATTTCGGGTTGATTGCAATCTAGGTCAGTGTGCAAATTCTCGAACCCATAATCTTCCTGCCAACGTAAAAGCTCGTTCCTACGAAACCAAATGGCCCACTGCCGAAGCTCACATTGTAAAACGGACAGGCTACGTCGAAGAGTGGCATCGGAGGCCGGTGGAACCATGTAGTGCATGTTTAGTCAAGGCGGGCAAGAGTAAGGAAGTTTGGGGCAAGCTACCATGTAAAAACCTGCGGGATAGATCTCATTGACCGACAAGCGCAGGAAAGAAAGGTGAATGCCTTAACATCATGAAGCCGGCATTCCTACACAACGTTTTTGTCACCTGCCAAACTTGCGAAGTAGCTGCTGCAGTATCCTGGTGGTCTCACCTTGCGAATGTCCGCGCTGGACATAAAGCCGTTGAAGGTCATGAAGTTGTTCCATCCAGAGCTTCCGAGGCCTGGTAAAGCGGAGAATCAGTTCCGCTCGGGGCCTGAAATTGCTCAGCATCAAATGCGTGCTACATGCTGAATCGCTGCCTCGGATTGTTCCTGAGGACGTTGGCAACAACATGCGTAGTTGACGAGCTTCAGCGCAGCATTCAAAGCCTAGGATTTCGCTGTCTTCAACGTCTTCAAGAAGCAAAGGAGGTCGATACAAATCTAGTCGCCTGAAAGCCTGGTGCACATGACTGAGATGTTGGTGCTCGGTTAACACCATGATCCTGTTGTCGACATACCTTGAATGGAGCGCCATGGGTTCAAGCGTCTGCATGGAACGTGTGATCCGTTGCCACTGATCCTCCATGAGCATTGCAACTGTACTGCAAAACGCAGGTGCAAGTTGTGATCCCATGCTAACGCCTTGCACTTGCCTCAAGACTACTTGTCCGACGCTGAGGTAGGCATTCTGCGACAAGAACTTTGTGAGCATTACAATGTCTTGCAGGACCAAAACATGATGACGTGCGGTGTGAGCTCGAAGCCTACCCCGAAAGACTCGATTCAACTTGTCTTTGTTCTGCAGTGAAATTGACAACTCTGTGGAGCCTTCCAAGCCTTCAAGTTCCAAGTATCTATGCAACACATAGTTCACCGCGTCGATGATGCGCTTATGCGGAACAGCGTTGAAGAAGCCTGAGATGTCCTGCTGCTGCAGCAACAAGGCTTCTTCCAGGGGCCACTCATGCATGATCTTCCACAAGGACTTCAGGATGAACGACACTGACGGAAGTGCCAAGTCCCGGCCAAACACCCTGTCGTTGATTTTGGTAAGAGCAACAGCCAACACCCTGCGAAAGTCTTCCAATGTTGGTCTGAAAGTACGCAACAATCGGGCGGGCTCCCACCCATTTTTTGCTTTCCTTCGGGAGAAGATAACTTCTGGGGAGGGGGCGCCGAACATCAAACAAGTGAAGATAGGTCCCTAGCTGCGTCTTGGCGCACTCCACTAGTTGCTTGGAGGTAACCATCACGTTCTGCGGCGTTTGCTGAAAAATTACTCCGTCCACAAACGTTTTGATCAGCAAATAATGAAACTGAACAGGACATGCCAAATGTAGTTCATTGGGATGATGATCAGCAGGTAGTGTGATCCAGTTCTTCAGAACTCCTGAAACTTGCGGTGCTACAGATCGGGATTATTGTGGCGCTTCTGGTTGCGAACGCAATAGTTCACCTTCCTGACGAATCATGTCTTACCAAACTATTTGAGCGGTCGAAGGGAGTTTCCACTGTCGAGACCATGTCTCAAACTGCTTACAGTGGTGTAGCTCAAAATGCTTGGGATCAGGCCAAATGGTGTCAGTCATGCTGCTTGTAAGCACCGAAGGAAATCGTGTGTGGTAGATGGAATGTGCTGTCTCCGCGGAACAGAGGACATGACCCCAACCTGTACGAGGAAGCAAAGGAAAAAGCTTGCGTGCGCAAACAGGTTCATGTAGCAGGCTCCATTGTTCAATGTGGTGTCGGTGATTGAGCAACACCTGACCCAGTGTCTGATTACTGACCTCAATGAGTTGTGCCTTGGGGAGGTGGTAGGGTGGAAACTGCGCCGAGAATTCCTGCGCAAAGTTAGGCATCCAACGCTTCACCTTGCTCACAAAATCAGTAGGAGTCTGCAGGACCTGGAGGAATTTGTTGTGTGGTGGAATCGAAGTTCCACGGAACCTGAAGATCGAACGAAGCTGGTTGGTGGCTCGCTGTCGAACCAAAGCATCCAGGTGTGGTAGAAGTCGTACCAGGTAGAACAGGAAGGAAGCAGTCACACTACTGCTCCGAAGCAATCTGGCAACATGGTACTTGCGGTCCGTGTTGCTACCTAGCTTCGCCAATATTGTCAAATGATCTACCTCACGTTGCGGGTCAGTGGAACAAAGATCCATATGCATGGGCTCCAGATGATGTCTCCGATTCCTATGTGTGTGTTGGTGTTCAACTGCAGAAGGGCTGAATGGCTACGCCTAGCTTCTTGAGCTCTCTGTGCATGACACATTGGCAGCAGGACATGCTTAGCGGAGCTTTTGAACACACTCCCCTCTGTCGCGCTCATGCACCTCTTTCCTGACAACCACGTTAAACAAAACTTACAAAGCGCCTTCAGAGTGAAAAGGTAACAGCCTACAGATTCGTAGACAATGCGCAACCACCTGGAAAATGAGAATATCTGGTCACAAAGGCCTAGGAAAGATGAGTGCACGAATGCGCGAATGTTGAGCGCTTAGGCACCAGCGCTCGGGCGTTGAGACTGCGCCCGTCTTGACACATATTCTTTGTTCTTCATCTACGCAGCGTGCCTGGAGTTTCCAGTGTTGACACTTGCTGTGCGTTTCTGTTCCCACTAATACGCCTTGTTGTCCTTTCGGCGTTTTCAGAGCTCGAGCTGCTGTAATCTTGATTGTCCATTCGGTCCAGCTTCCCAGGGTCGCCTGACAGTTAAAGCCTGCAGTGGGAAAACTTGCATTCTTGCCCTCAAGAGTCCCACTCCATGCGGAAGGACGTACAAATCCGTCCGTGGCTATGCCGCGGCCTGCATCCCAAGTGGCACCGTGGCATGCTACATAGGAGTACGCAAATCCTGAAGCAGCGTCCCGCCCTGGCTCTGCCCCTGCAGTGGGTGCCGGATCTGAATCATAGGGAATGACCATCAAGCGCCAGACTCCGTCAATGTCCACTGTCATGGCTTCACGAAGATTGAACCTTTCACGGTTTCCCAAGCCATACACAATTTCAGCTATCTGGGCAAGACTGGCTCTTGGCCAGCGAGCGTCAAGTCTCAAAGCTGTCTGCACCAACGGCTGGCAAATGCTGTCATCCCATGGCTCCGGAGTGGGCCGTTCGGCTGGAGTCAACTCAGCGTAAGAACGGATTTTCCTCTTAGCCAGAAACTCACGAGCACTTTCCAAATAGCACTGTCCATGTGTGAGTCAGATGATCTCGGGAGGTCCGGCAGAGACACCATGCTATTGTCTATATTGGCCGGGGGAACCGGCTGCGAAGCCTTTGGGATCTGAGTCGTTGGTAAACCAAGATGTTTGACACCAGTGCCGAACGTTGCCGGCGACCGACTCTTGCTTGCTGTCTGTCCCTCTGCCACAAACTGAGGCAATGGTACTCCTGCCAAGATACCTGTGGGGGCAGTGGTGGTGGGGGGAGGAGTTGGAGGAAGCGCATTCATGCTTGCCATGTTCTGCTGCTGACTGCTCGGCCCGAACAGACCAGCAGGAGGGGGGGTTACCTTCGGTACATGAGAAGCTCCGGTGTTGGCGAATGAAGTCATAGGTGGCGCTGTACCTGATTTCTGCATAGGAGCAGGGATCGCGGTCGTACCTGATGTCTGCTGGGGAGGATGAGCTGGCGAGGGGAAACTTGTAGGAGTAGCCAATCCTGAGGACACTGGGGGAGGAGGAGGAACGGGTAGGGACAGATCAACACCATTGGGGCCCAATTGCGAGCTCTTTGCCTGAAGGTCTACAGGCTGCTGCTGAAAGCTGTCAGGTTGCTTCTGCGAACTGTCAGGTTGCTTTTGCGAACTGTCCGGTTGCTTGTGCGAATCATCAGATTGCTTAGATTGCCTCCAGTTCCAATCTTTGGGTCTCCAGGCATTTCCACTCCATGACGATGAGTCCCAAGCGTTCTACCATGCATCATCCTTCTTAATCATCCTTCTTGTAGTCACTAGTCCATGATGATTTATCTCGTTTCCAGGGACGGCTATCATCCCAACTCGAGCCCTGCCACCATGACGAGGACTGCCACTTATCCCATTGTTGATCCTTAGCAGTCTGCGTATCTCCGGGTGGCTGCGCATTGTCACCTGTCGATGCTGCTGCGGGTGTGGACGCAGGCTGAGCAGGATCTCCCTGTGATGAAGCCGCTGGGGCTGTCGTAACCGCATCTGCAGTTCCTGCTGCGGTGGGACCTGGCGAAGTTGCAAGGGGAGCAGGAGGGGTCGGGTTGGCAGCTGTCGGCGGCAGCTGTTGCTGCTGCAAAATTAGCTGCTGCAACTGATTGACTTGCTGCTGAAGTCTCGCGATTACGGGCTCAGCACTTGATGAGCCGGAAGTCCTCCGTCTCTCCCTGCGACGGAGCCGACGTCGAAGCTCTTCTGTGTCGGACTCGGTAGAAGGGGAACGACGTCTTCGACGTCTATCCACGTCTCTGGTATGATATCCCGATCCCGAGCTGGGAGGCAAAGAAGGTACACTGTAGTTGTGCTGCGCAGGAGGTCCGGATGGAGGATAGCCGGGCCACATGAGCAAAGTTCACAGTGTCAACCAATCAACACAAGATAACTTTTGACTTGATGTGAAAGCTTCGGATCTATGCGATCAACATGTACGCATGCATCTGATCCTGACAAGGTTGCACAACTCTTGTCATGCATGTACAATCGACATGGGCAATTTCCTGACAAAGCTGCGCCAGGTAGTAATTGAAAACAGATAGTTCTTCAGCGTGGGATGGCTGCCGGCCTATCAAATCACCGTCAACAAACTGTGCAACAGAATGTGATTAACACCGGTCTGCGATTCACCTGCCGAGAATGTTGAACTGAACTGCACAGGGCTTGCCTGACAGTGATGTTCAAACTTCATCATGACACGGGGGCTCGCCTCTATACTTCTATACCACAACCTGGCCTAGCGGACGGGGCAGGGCGACTGCGTGGCGTCGCTGAAGATATCCTGGCCTCAATCCCGTCTCTCAAGCGGAGGAATTCTTCTTGGCTCAACAGCCGAGTCTCTTGGCTCATCGGCCACCGCCGGCGCTGCGGTCCTGCTTAATGCTGATGTTGCCTTGACCACCTCGTCTAGATTTCTCGAGTGATTGCTCTCGGAGCGCATCTTGGCTTCTGGCCACTCACTCCTTCCCCCTCGTTGTGTCGGACAACGAGCCGACCCGAGGCACAAGCGGGCACACGGATTCCCCGTTAGGGGTCACACTGGCATGTCAGAACTCCCCTCGGCGATTGTGCATGTTCGAAGTGCGATGCCTTGTAGTTTGCGTGCTGCTGTAGTAGAGCTGCTGACATAATTGTTGCATGTAGCCCTCATGATCCATGCATTCAACCGATCATGCAATCTCACACCCTCATGCAAATCACGACTTGCCACCATGATGTCAATTGATCTCAACTTCATCTTCGTCGCATTAACTTAGCAATAATTACAAGGCACTAGTGGAGAAGCAACAATCCGGAACTGTACAGCGTAGTAATAGATGAGAACTCTGTCACTGGCAGGTACGTCAGTTCCGCGTCCAGAATTGATATCACAGGCAATGAAGAGGTGTCTTCGTTGGCACCTGACCTCTTCATGCCCCAGGTGCACCCTGCTTGCATTCTGATTCCTTTTCGCCAAGTCCAAATCCTGAAGCTAATCAGGCTACACACACACCATCACCACCATCACCACTGTCACCACCATCACCACCATCACCGCCACCATCACCACCACCGCCATCGCCATTACCATCACCATCACCAACATCACCAGAACCTGGGCGCGTCAATTTGACCAGATTTTGCCCTTCATGTTTTTTTAGTAAAACAAGGCAGGACGAAATCTGGTGAAATTGACGCCCGTGATTTTCTCAAGAGCCTAGGCGCGCCAATTTGACCAGATTTTGTCCTTCATGTTTTTTGCAAAACAAGGCAGGACAAAATCTGGTGAAATTGACGCGCGTGATTTTCTCAA
>CAJNIZ010011861.1:0-10505 GCA_905231905.1 Symbiodinium pilosum | reverse complement strand
GCACGGTGTTCTGGCCTTTTCCTCAGCAGTCATATTCTTGGCGCTCTGCGCCTGCTGCGAGCGAGGAGTGGTGTCGCCTTGGCTTCCCAGCACGGGCTGTTAGGCTCTTGTTTGCTATCCGGCTCTTGTTTGCTAATCGGCTCTTGTTTGGGGGCCTATATGCTTATGTCAACACGCAAGGCAAATTTATGACATGGATCTTCTCCATAGATGCTTGCGTGTCCATGTGCCGCCTTATCTTCGAATAGTTTGTGCGATGCATCCTTGCGCAGGGGCTGATTTGTGAGATGTATCCTTGCGCGGGGGCCATGCTTGCCCGTTTTTTTTCCAGCCTCCTCCTCCCACCAGCTGGCCCAATTTCTTTTAAATAGATAAGTCTGTGTGGCGCCCCGTTTTTGCGCCACGCAGACGCCAAGGGTCAAGAAATAGATCGAGATACATATATTCATGTATAAGTTCAGGGCTGCGTATATAGGCTTCAGGGTTGGTTTTTCCTGTTTCATAAGACTCGGCTAGGTTACAAATAACAGCATAGGATTCCAGCAAGGTTCTGAACGTAGTTAGGCTGGCAAGCCATTTCAACATTCTGAAAGTAGTCAGGCTGGCAAGCTATAAGACACATTAGAACGTGTGTTAGGGGCGACATTTTGAGCCGAGCCTTCTGAACCAGGAGAGGCCTATATATATAAGGATGTAAGTTGCTTGAGGCGAAGCAAATGCTACCTCAAGCGCTGCCGGTGAGGCAAGTTGCAACTGAAACCGTTGAGGATGCGTGCGAGGACGCCATCTGGGCAAGGACGAAGGAAGGACGAAGGATTTACGGAAGGAGATCGGGATACAACAAGCTGGCTGATCCCTAATTTGCGGAGCACATGATATGGGACATTTGGCGCGGCGCGGCGTTGTCGTAATCTGTAGTGAAGTGATGGAATGGGCGTTTTAGTGGCAGTGATGTTCCCCGCAAGCCCTGAATTTAAGCAAGCAGTACCCTCAGCTCATTGATGCGGCGCGGTTGTTGTAATCTGACATGTCATGACGGACGGATTTTGTGTTTGAATTGACGGCGAACGCACCGTCACAGGCTGATAACGATTTCCAGCGCAAAGAACGTTGAAGGAGTGCATGGCGAGGCAGTCTGAAAGACTATAGGAAGGACGAGGAGGAGGAGGCTGAGCACAGCCTATTGGAGCAGGGTATACGAGGATGAGGATGGACGAGTTCTTAAGATTTTTAGGATTATACCTCATTGGGTCTATAGGTGTTCTATACGGGAATCCGGTGCCCCCACCAGAAACAACCTCGGAATAATATGAACTTTATAAGGGGTTTGGTGCGTGAGCTTGCCATGCGATACTGACATGCGATCCCACATGAAGCATGCGTGTCTCTCACGCAAGTCACTGCTAAGTATTCCTCGCGCTGGTGTTCTTGTGGCAACCCGCATGTTCCTGAGAATTTGCGTCATGTCGAGTTTTGGGTTTTGGCCAGTATTTCCTTCTATAAGCAACACACTATATAATCGTGTAAGCTGATGCGTGTGTCGCGTCTGTGGCAAATGTTCTGGAATTCCTTAGCATGATGCCGCTTTAGGCCATCTATTCCCTATATATAGGCTTCCTCTGACCATGTATATGGCCGTGTAGAAAACTTAGGGGATGTAGGTCGGCGTATTGTAATGGGGCATGCTTGCGTGGTGAGACGGTTTGCGTCTGCCTTCCTGCTCACGACTAGGTTCGGGTATAGTTGTCTTATAATGTATGGGTTCATATATACATATATATATATATATACGCTGGTTTTCATTCTGTTTTCGGTGTTGGGAATATGTATTTATAATAGTGTAATTGCGACCCGCGTTCGCTTGCAAGTCATGGCGCGTGCAATTGCTTGAGTTGGCGGTGCATGTTGGTGATCAAGGCATTCTCGCGACCATGATTTTGGGTCCATCTGCATGATTTGGGTTGCTAGGTTTTGTGTGGTTGTGCGTTTAGGAGATTTAAGAATTTGTATTTTGGGGATTTGGTTCTATAGTTTTTTTGGTGATTTGTTTAGATGGGTATATAGGTCTAATGGTTTAGTGTCTTATATTACAAGGCGACTTTTGCTGTGTGCTCTTGGGATGGGTTTTGGCAACTTGGTGCTGGCAACTGCTGTCTGCAGGTATGGATTGTGACTGCACAGGTTTGGTCGGCTGCTGCAGGTTTGGGGTCAAGGCTGGTAGAAGGCCTTACTGTTGACAGATGGGGTTCCAACGTCATGCAGCACACCATATAGACCTCAGTCTGTGGAAAAATTGCAAGACTAAGAATCACATTGCTCAGAGTTCTTCAATTTAGAGATATATATGCGTGCCAGCAATGGCGGAACGGGCGGGCAAGATCGAAAAGATAGCGGGGCTCCTGTACAGCAACGTGGTGTTACCCGACAGAGCCCGAGTCCAGCGGACTGGCAGCATCCTGCCTACCACATCACTCAGGCATAAATCCACGAGGGATATGTTGGTTTGGACCACAGAGCTCAAGGACAACTTCCGCTACTTTACAACCCCCCTTGTCAAGGATGTCCTTCTCAGAGTAGTGGAGAAATTTGCTGTGGAGCTGCCCCAAACTCCCGGTTTCAGCCTTCAGGGCTGGGCAACAGATCAAGCCTCTATCCTAGCTCCCATTCTGAAAAGATCCAGAAGATCTACAGCACAAGCCTCCGTGCCTGACGAAGCAATGGGGGATGCTGACAATGCGGACACCCAAGCTTGGGACTGCAGCCTCGACCCAACTCAGGACCTTTGCAAATCTAGAGAGTCAAGTTTGTTGAAGCTTCATAGTGCTGCTTCGACTCAAGAGTTCATGCGCCATAGCGAGGATTCGCAAGTGCTGAAGCGTGGCCGCAGCAGCTCCGAAAGTGCCACTTGAACTTGTTAACTGTACTTCAAATCCTTGGTCAAAAAGATTTGTACAACAGTCGTTTTTCGCTGTTGATGCCTCTGTTGAACGACTCTGATATCCAGCCAGCCAAGCGCCTGCGTGGCAAGCAGTGCCTTCGATTTGCACATAGTTAGTCATGCAGGTCTAGTGTCCATGTGATTTGGAGTTCTCATATTATTCAGCTTTGAGCTGGTCCAAGGCCGAGTTTCATTTGTGTCCCTCCTGAAGAAGTGTCCTGGCCCCCAAAAAGAAATATGGGATGCACGGTTAGCCTGTCACATTCGAAAGGGTTCTTTGTAGATATATGTCCTGCAGGCTGCCCCAACGCCCATGGTCCCGGAGAATGCCCCTTGGCTCTGCATGTATAGTGTGTGTGGCTTGACCTGGGTATTTCCTATAATGCTATTTCATGGGATTGCAGTAGGATTGGCTGCTTGTTATTCGATCTCAGGATGTGGAGAAGTGGACAGATGACCTCCCGACTGAGTGGGAGCTTTGGCTGTGGTAAAGTTTGCATTTTTTGCAGGGATGTAGGCTTGCATTGCATCTATGCGCAAATAAGGATGAAAATGCTGAATGGGAGCATGATGGTCATCAAGATCACGCCGAAGGTTGCCAAGAAGAGATGCATGATGGCGTGCCCAATGCGCCCACGGAAGCATGTGGCAGAGAGTATCGTTCATCATGGCGAAATTTCATATCCAAGGAGTTGGGAAATGATGATGATGCCGAGAATATTGATGGCATTCCGTGGGATGATCAGGAGGTGATTGGGGCGGCCGAGGTCATTGGGGCGGCCGCGAATGATGATGCAAGCCATTGCGTAGCTTATAGAATACATAGACATAGAGTCGTCATGAAAGTGCAATCTCCTTATATTTGCAAGGCAGACTTCAGATGGTTCGATGGCGAGGAGTGGCACGAATCATCCATTGCGCCCGAGGTATCATAGAAAACAGTACATGTAATTCTATTCATTTCTAAATTTCTGGATATTAGTGTTGATGGTCAAGTCTTCTATTGTATTGCCAGGCCCCGGAGGAGTGTCCTGATGGAGAACAGGTTGCTGGCGGAATCTTGGCTGAAGATATGGCTCAATACTGACTGGGGGTCATCTCTAGACTTGATTTTCCCATATGCTGATATTCGAGGAGGCGCTGGGAGCGCGGACGATTGGCACGAAGATTGGGATGAAGGAATCCGGGCTTGAACCATCATGATGAGTAGCCTGGCATCTGCGATTCTCAGGTGAGGATGCCGAAGAGGGCGAGGATGAGATCGATGGAGATATTGGAGGGGAATGGCCTCCTGATGAGGAGGATGTTGAGCCCTTGGTTCCGGCGGCTTTGGATGATGTGTGCCCAGAGCGCACTCCAGAGGAGATGCCGTGGGTTGATGCTAGTTCCTTGCTTCAGTTCAATAAGGGTTTGGGGAGTTAGGACTTACGGATTTACGTTTGGGGCGCATGCGCAATTGATCACTGCTTCAATATAGCTGAGGCGCTCTGGTTGAGAAGGGTTGGGGCCCTGATTATTATGGCGAAGAGTGGAATGAGCAGGCGCAAGCCTACGTTGAGGCAGTGGCTCCCTCCTCGAGTGCCAAGCCTGTGTGGGTGAATTGGGAAGGGGAGTGGCCGAAGGAGTCTCCTTTGCCGACCCCTACTAAGACCCCCAAGCCCTCAAAGAGCAAGGGTAGCCCCAGCAGCTCAACCCCGAAGCCCAAGACCAGGGCCACCAATACAGACGAATCATACAAGGACAAGTTTGCCGTTCCCCCACTCACCCCCGAAGAGATGGAGCGATACGATGCCTGGTGGGCCAAGTACAAGGGGGGCGCCGGGACTTTGGATGCCAAGGCACGGTCTGATTAAGCTTGGTTCAGGGGGTTGTTTCAAAATTTCAAATAATTGAATGTCTTTTGCTCAGGCACACAATGATACCATCCCTCGAGAGGATTCTGCCTCGGCCCCTTCGCTGGAGGACACACACGTGAAACATGATTATATATGTCTACATGTACATGACTGCTAGCTCCATTCGGATCCCTGCTCTGCTACACTGATAGGACCTCATGCAGCAAATCAAGACAACGGATATTGGGCCTGGTATGATTGAGCTATGCCAGAAATTGGTTGAGTCGGCAAAGGCATTTTGACTTTTCATTTGTGTTTTTTCTGTCTTTAACATGCGCGCAGGCGGCCCCTGCTCCGGCTGCATCGCCAAAGAAAAAGCTGTTTCTGGGCTGCGTTTCAATTCTACTCTGGACAAGTACTGTTGGAAATTCCTTCGACTTAAGCGGGCCCAAATTACGCAACACCCCTACCTGTGCTGTCGACCCTGGATTCCTAAATCCAACATAAGCCCTAAACTTAATTATAAACCCTACACCCCCAAACCCTCCTAAGCCCTAAAACCTGCAGCTCTAAATCCTCTTATAAACCCCGAGCCCTCTGAATCCTAAGCCCTATATAGACCCCATAAACCCTAAGCCCTATATATAACCCTGTCTTCCCTTCAAACCTTAAACCCAAAACCCAACCAGGCCGCTGCCTGCAACCTCTCATGCTGCCAACGTGAAGGCGGAGAGTGTGATTATTATTTAGGGTTGGAATTATGAGGGGGTCAGGGTTATAAGTTAGGGTGAGATCGAAGTTATATATAGGGGCAATGGTGCCGGGCAACGGGGCTCGGTATAATTCAATACTTATCGAGACCTCAAGGATTATACAAGGAATAATTAGAGGCGTTGCCAGCCTGTGAGAAATTCCAGAAAGATGCCGGATTATGGGTTTTGTAAGAGTTTAAGGTTTATTGTTTTTTGAAGAGTTTAGGGTTTTAGGGTCATTGCACAAACCCAGGCTAATTTTAAAAGGGACCGAGTCGTATTTCACAGAACATATTATATGATAATGGGTATATTTATCGGGTGATTACTTATACTTATTCTCCTTCCCAATAAACCTCCTCATGCCAAAACCCCACTTTTGCTTCGCAAGGCGGATCAAGCTGGATCCGATCGAGCAAGGTCTGCCACTGGTCCTGCAGTGGCTAGGTTGAGCAGTGGCTTCATTCTTGCGGTTTGTGGTATGAGAAATGGCTCTAAATTATAGTCAACCTATAGTGGTAGCTAAGGAGTTCCTGATCACCATGCAGAAATGCAGCAATGCTTTGCCTGCAAGCGCTCATGATGCATGCCTGGGGGGGGGGCATACCCCGGTGAACCCTCACCGACAGCGTTTGTTAGTGGCGTGCAACAAGGCTGCGAAAATCCCAAAGGCCCCGGGCGCAAAGGCGAAGCCAAAGAACCCAGCCCCAGCTATGGATCCAGTTCAGCAGCCCAAGGACCCGAAGCCAGCTGCCCCAAAGAAGCCGAAGCAAGCAGAAGCAAAGGCTGCCCCGTCCAAGAGTAAGAACCCTGCATCAGAAACCGGGTACATGGTGGAGAAAAATCGATTCCTAGCAACGCTCCTTGGGCTCAAATGTGCGATTACGACAACTTGCTAATGACTTCCTAACAACTTCCTAGCTTCATGTATTGCAGCGCCATTGCGTTAACACCACAGACCCTGAACATGCTGCCAACGCCGAACCAAGGCTTCCAGAGCACATGACGAGGCGTGAGAGAGAGAGCAGGTGGGGAGAATGTTGGAGTTTCATGTGTAAAGGATAGGCCAACAGCAATCCTTCAATGTACTGCCTAGGTGGAAGACGTCCACCGAACGACAAAGCTTCCTCGACACCCTCTCCGCTTCAGAGGAGAAGAGAAGGAGGTACTGTTAGATCGCTAGCAGGTTTTGCCTTTGCTGCTTGAAAGTCGGCACAAGTTGCTGCATGAATCAATTATCGGGCGTAGCTGTTGTAATTACAACTGCTACTTTTCCTGATGTGGGGTCACACGCGCATCTGTCCTTCGGCGCGAAAAAATGATTGGAACTTCGACGCAGTGCTCGCATGGGCGCCGAATGAATAGCCTTGGATCCAGCTGCATTCAATTTGGCGCTTCGTGTCTGGCTTCCAAGAAGTTTTGTTCTGCACGGCCATGGGCTTTCGAGTGCTATATGTTTGCTCCCCACTACAATCATAAGTCAAGATACCTGGCTCCCATCGTTTTCCAGCAACATATAACTGGAAGTCTCGCTAGATCCACTGCGTGATGAAATATTCACGCCTAGCCGCAGTTTGTGCCGTGCTTGCCCTCAGCGCTTGCCCTAGCTGAAATCTGTATGTAACCCCCTATAGGAACTGTTAATCCCACTTCATGAAATCAGGTTTTGGGCTCCGTGATGATGATCTTGATGCTCTCGACTTTCTAGAGGTTTTCTCAGGACTGTTGTTGGCAATACTTGGGAATCCTAGGGGCTAGCTTCGAGAGTTGCAGGATCCCACATCTTGACATCCGCGGTATTGGCACTGGGGTTCCGTGCCAAGGGGCTGGATGAAGCTTGCCTATGGAGAACTTATTCGTGGTTACATCTTGGCCTGTTGCCTGTTCAATTCATGTTCCCCCTCCCCAAGCTTGCCCTGGCAAGATCCGATGTGCTTTACAGCCGGAAATTGGATATCGAAACCCCGTTCGGTTTCTTGACGTTTTTGTACAATGTCCCTTGGTTGTACATCAGTTATAACCACATTGCTGACTCATGTTGCGTTGCATGTGATCTGTTGCTTGACGATCGCGCTACAGGCGAGACGACTACTTTATGGAGGGGTGGCATGGTATGCTGTGCCTTGCTCGTCCTTCGTGTTCATGTGCCCGGGCAGATTTACGGTTTACGGTTTTATATAGGGCCTATATATTGGGTGGGGTTTACACTTGCTACATACCTGTCATTTGGGCGAACCCTGTGTAACAAGTTACCAAGTGGAACTGTCCATCCTCAAATATCAAGGTCCAGAGGCTCATCGGGTCGCCGGAGATTGAATGTGAAAGGCAATGCTTCTTTGGGGTAAACTTACTGGACTATAATCCTTGATTGTCAGGCTCCAAAAAAAGGCGTGCTGTGGCTTCAGCAAACAGGATCGCTAGGAGGGTGAGCTACTTGCTGCCTGGCTCACGTTGACCAATTATAGAAGCTGCTGTCCATCGTTGATGTTCTTCACCATGTGGACACATACCTGGGTCTGCGCAACTAAGGCTCGAGTATCACTATCGGGCCGGGCACTACTACGTATTAGAGAATCCGCTGAATTCTCTACTCTTTGAACAGCCTTCCATCAAGGCAGCTTGCTCCAGAAATTAGGAGCCCTCATTCAGCCTCTTAGACCCCAAGCATGTCATGTTGATCACTTGCTACAACTATGCAGTCCCGTCTTCGGGCCCACCGTGCAATTGGCGTCAACGTATCCTTGAGGGCGCTGGGGGCTCCGACTGCCAAGGTAGAAACTTATCTGCAGGGATTTACGGTATACATACGCAATTGCTGGCATGTTTTTGGAAAGCTCAGGTTACCTTGTGGGGCACTGCGCCGTTTATCAAAGATATTCAAGAGCAAATGACAGCTGGGCGAAGGCCAGGTTTCTGCTGCTTACAAGGGCTGCTTGCAATCCCTTCAAGTGTATGTGTCTCTAGACTCCGGGCAGGGCTCAGTTGGGACGGATTAAATCCTTCCTGAAGTTGGACGTGGCACGACGATATGTCGATCGTTCTGGTCGAGAGAGGACGGTTCCTTGGCTGTGCGTTGTGAAATTCTTTAGGATCCAGAATCTAAAAAGTGTTGAAACTTGGGGCACCAGGCATCCGAAGGGTTTTATAAGAAGACCTCTATTGTTCAGTGCCGTTACATATGTCACCCTATATACCAACGCACCGTCCTTATAAACAATCCTGGCTCCCTCGATCCAACAAAGCAAGCTGCCATCTGTACACTCTTTTTTGTTCGAAGATTTATAATGGGAATGTCTGAGCCCAGGCTGGTGGAAAGGACCTGCGTGCCACTGGTACATATCCGGGGGTGATGGGCCTCAAGGTTGCTTGACTTTATCAATGAATTTGTTATTGACGGATTACGGGTTAACCTGGGCCTGAGGTTGCAGGCTTGCTTGGGAAGCACCTGGCAAGCTTGAAGACCAAACGCGGGCCACCGGAGGGTACTATGAAGTTCTACGACTCTGGCCCTGAGACTGATTCCGATTCAGGTCTAGAGGATCTGCTGGGCCGCCCTAGCTAGTTCATTAGCTGTGGGGTGCACATGTTTGCCTAAAGGCGAGCAAGGTGCGATTCAAGCAAGACCCTTGCTCAAAAGTTCATACCCTCCATGCAGATTGAGTATGTGTATATAACTAGTCTTACTGACTGCGGATCGGATTGCATGGGTAAGGGTCTAGCTTGGGATGGGCTATTAGATCAGCAGACATTAATATAGGCATTGCAAGCTGCCTGCTGGTGTTCTTAATATGCAACCACAACGACTTCAATTAGGTGCTAATAGCCTGTCCTTCAGGGGAAAAGGTTGCCAGGTGGCCAAGTATGGAGCCATGCTGCAGACTTTGTGGAATTGCCGGTTCCGATGAGGACCGTGTATCACCGTGTATCTGCGTGTATTTGCCGCTTAATAAGGGGCTAATACCGTGTAGCACCGTGTACGTCGCTTATTCAATTTGGGCAATCTGGCATCTTGTGATCTCACGCAGCTTGCTTGAACAGATCTGTCTATATTCATCCTCTATATAGGTGGCGCCCATGGCTGCGCCAAAGGGTTCATGTGGGAAAGGTGGCAACCCTGCTACCAGTTCAGGAGCTGTTTGGCCGGGGTCTTCTCAGCAGAAGATCACTGCCGATGAGCACGGAACATATTTAGAGACGGCTCCCAGACAATACGTGCTGCTGAGCAACTCCCCAGCTGAAGCAGCAGCCAGTCCTAAGGGCAAGGGCAAACAGCGCGCGAAGGGGAAGTCTAAGGTGCCCCGTGGCCCTGCCTCTTCGGGCGAGGCTGCCGAGAAAGGCAAAGGAGCCTTGGATCAGAAAGGTTCAGCTTTGAAGGGCAAGGGCAAAGGGGCTAAGAATGGGGCAAGTGCCATTGCTCCTATTACTACTGAGGGGGTGAAGGGCAAATCGCCTGCAGGCAAGTCCAGCAAAGGCTTTGGTAAAAGCGGGAAGCCTGGGAAGTGTGCCAGTCATGAGCCTTCAGTGCCTGAGCATGCGGTAAGCAAGACAGAGTCGGTTGATGGCGCTGCAGCAGCATTAACGCCACCGCCGCGTCCCCCCGCGACACCACAAGCCAAGGGTGGTCGAAGCAACCCAACCCCAGAGGCCCCCCCTTCCGAGTGCAAAGGTGCTCCTGCCAAAGGAGATGGCAAGGGTAAGGGAGAGACCCCCAACAAAGGTCAAGGCAAGCACCTCGCTTCCTCTGTGAAGAGTGAGCCGCCACCCCGCCTGCTACTCCAAAAGGCCAGGGCAAGACGAAGCACCCAGCAGCAGACAACACGTTGCCAGCAAGCAAGGGTGAAGGCAAAGCACCGAGCCCCCCAGCAGAGACCAGGTCTCCAGCGAACAAGGGCAATGGCAACACCCCGAGCCCCACAAACAAAGGCACGGGCAAAGGCAAACCCGCGAGCCCCCCAGCAGAGAGTGGATCTCCAGCGAACA
>CAJNIZ010011859.1:0-10509 GCA_905231905.1 Symbiodinium pilosum | reverse complement strand
AGCAGCGGCTGACCAAAGACACTTGCGAATGCGAGGCTTCAAGATACCTGGGCTGAACACTAGCGCTTATATATACATGTATATATATACCCTAAACCCTAAACCCTAAACCCTAAACCCTAAATATATACATATGTATACATATTATTAATGTTATTGTTATTAATATTAGTAAGCCCCTGAAAGAGTCCTCCAAGTAGCCCTCCGCAGATCATCCCACAGCTTGTCAAGCTGATGTTTGCTCTGATTTTACAGGGCGATGTCATATAACGACCTCTGGGGATCCAAGGGTTGAGGGTTTAAACTTTAGGGTTTGGGGTTTAATTAGGGTTTAGGGTTTGGGGTTTAGGGTTCAGGGTTTGGGGTTTAGGGTTTGGGGATCCAGGTAGATAAATAGTACATGCATTGTGCGATAAAAGTCTGTAGATATGACCTACATTGTGCTGTTTGGATCCCTAGGGAACTGCTTCAAGGGGCTTGAACCTAGGGTTTAGTGTTGTATAACAACTGCGTTTTTGTGCCTTGAACCTAGAGGTTAATGTAGTATAACAGATGTTTTCTGGTTTTTGAACCTAGAGTTTAGTGTCATATACCAGCTGCTTCTTGGGGCTTGAACCTAGGTTCTAGGGTTTAGGGAAGTAAGATAGTTAAAGTCATTACCGAAGAATGAAATGGATAAGAAGCTTGAACATCATGTAACCCCTAGACCCTAAACCCTAAACCCTATTACCGTATAGACTCGTACTATGGAGTGGCTCCTTTGGGTTTGGAACCGAGGTACATGGAGAATGACATGGGCCAAAACATGGAACATGAAATGGGTTTTGGGTTTAGAATTTGGGGGTTTTGGATTTAGGCTGGGAATATAGTGGTATGTGGGGTTCAGGGATAAGTCGTCGACAAGCCAAATTACGGCCATGGTTTCTTACGCTTACCGCTGTAGAGACCACTGGTAAGTCGTCATATGTCAGCCTGGTTTCAAACTCTGTTGAGCTGTTGAAGGTCTGGGTTCTAAAGCTTCCATTAAACGCCGTGAAGTGCTTACAAGAAATACTGGAGAACCGAAATGTTGGATAGCTGCACTCGTACTGGATACTGCACCCATTCAGTTGGAGTTGGATATTCAGTAATGTTGGACCTCCTTTATTATTCTGGTCCCCTATAATGTGTCTATTAAAGAGGGTCCAACATTATAGTGTGAATATCTGGAGCCCTGAATATTACCTCTATCATGGTCTGTTACTGCATTGACATTCATAACAACAGCAATCATAGCAGCCCACGCATGACCAGACCCAGAGATACCTCTTCCGGATGTCTTAGCCTAAACCCTAAACCCTAAACATGACTGAGAGCGGTTTAAGGCTTAAGTTTTTTTTGGGGGGGAGGGGGAGGGGGGGTGGGGGGGGGCGAGAATTTCAGGATTCCGGTTTGGGAGTGTCGCTCATATCAGGGGGACCCATGCTTCTGGAAATTCTCATAGGAGTTATAGTGGAAACTCCTTCAAGGGGTGGTTATATAGAGGATTATTTAGGGGACTTCCATAGGGCTTATTAAGTCGGAAATTAGGAGGTTAGACAATGGCTCAATATCTGTACACACGAAGTGTTAGGAGGCTGGATTCTTGGTGTTCTATGAGGGCGTATAGATGTTCAAGCCTTGAGAAGCCATGATTGGTTTGCGACATGCCGGCAAGTTAAGGTTTGGGTAGATCATGCAAGGAGGTTGCTAGTTTAGGATTAAGGATTTGGTTTCGGGAGTAGACAGGAGATATAGAGATGAATTAATTTCTTCGAGAATTTTAGGATCTTGGTTGTGACTACGCAGGAGGACGTAGTTGTTCTAGACTGATGAAATACCAGATTCATTGTCAGTAGGAGGCTGACTATTAAACATCATGCTTGGGTTGTGTTCAAATTAGCCTTTTGTAATCCTGAATGTGGACTACCCTGGCCCCAAAATCTCAATATGGACCTCCGATTACCTCGTCCTGCTCTGTATGTTTGCGCCAGGTGTATCCTGATTTCACAAACCTCCATGTGAGAAATTCCGAAGCCCTGTGAGCTACCCTAAACCCTGCATGAACCCTAAACCGCTTGAACTTGCCGGCTCTGTCTGGGAATTGTGCTCCGGTTTCCCATCTCTTGAGCTCTGCCAGTGTCAGCGCATTTCCAAGAGTACAATGCCATGAAGTGAACGAGTTCATGGGTTACGTATTACGTAGGAAATAGCCCCATCATCATCCGGTCAGGACCCATTACTGTATTTTCTGGCTCCTCACCTAGCTTGCCCCGGTGAGGGGTTTCTCTCGTTATTGTAGGTTGCTTGTTATCCATCCCACAGCACCTGACTTCCCAAAGCATTGCACTGAGTACCCTTGGGGACTGACTGTGCCTTACCCTCCTGCTGAAGGAACGCCAATATGTGTGGATGCACGGGTGAAAGCCCTGCACGGGCCCTATGCTCCACAACTAACCATGGAAGCCCAACAGGGCCCGTAAATAGTCTACTGCTCCTTTAAGGGAGCTATGTTAAAGGAGGTTATATAGGAGATTACATAGGGGAGCATTGTAGGGGTTATCAAGGGGGATGGGAGGAGTTTAGACTGTAGCTCATACTGGGCTCTCGTTTAGGAAAGCAAAGACCCTGGACGTACAAAGCCATGCAAGCGCTTGACACTGGGACAGCATCCTCGGCCTGTTTGCAGTTTGCTGAAACGCCTGCGAAAAGGGGGTCAGATTTGAAATCGCCTTTTCGCATGCGACGCTTGGCTTCCTTCTTTTTGCCGCGTGCTTCCCACCGCAGCACGAGGGCCCGGACCCCAGTCATGATTTCCATAGGCTAGGGTCCAATCATTCGAGTTTCAGGGTTCAAATTCAACCCTTAAACCCTAAACCCCATATTTTTTAGGCTTTCAGTTCCCAAAGATTTTAATTTGCCGTCTTGGGGGATTCAGGGCCTGTATAATCCTCAGGGTCCATGTACCCAATAACTAGGTACTTGGGGGTTTTGGGTAATAGTATTTATTATGCAGGTGTTGGGTAAGTATATGATTATTAGGTACTTGGACCCTTAGGGTAACATACTCAAAACACTGTCTTCTTTTCCTTAGGTTACTAGACTTAGTAAATACTCATAACTGGGCTTATAACCTTACTTAGAATTGGGGTAACCCCTACAAGCCCATTTAAGGGATTATAAGTAGGGTTATAAGCCCAATTATAAGTAGTTACTAAGTCCCATGAGCCTCCAAGTAATCGCCCCCACACCTGAAAGCGACCCTCAACAATGGTGGCTTCAGCGCGGGGATCGCGATTTCGAGAGCCCTAAACCCAAAGCGCTTAAGGCTTCGGGCTCCAGGGTTGCGCGCAGCCCCAAACTGGAATTAAAAAAATTGCCAGCCATTGCGAACGTCCTCTACTAAGGCCCAAGTACTTCCAAATGGTTGTCCCAAGTTCCTCATACAATGCTAGCATGGGATACCTCAAGCAGACCTCAAACGAGATTGGTAAGTCATTTTGAAGGGCCCCTGCAACTGACGCAAAGTTAACGCCTCCAAAAAGGCTTCGCAGTGCACCCACCCCCTTTTCTAGCAAGGAGGGGGTCCTTTCTCTACACCCCCGAATACAATCATCCTTACATCATACAAGCGTGGTCCTTCTCGCATACCCTTATAAGCCTTAAACCTTCAACCCTAAACCCTAAACCCTTAAACCCTTAAACCCTAAATCCCAAAGGAGTATACCAAAAGCCTTAAACCCTAAACCCTTAAACTCTGAACCCTAAATCCTAAAGGAGTCTAGTGCTTATGGTGTGAACTTCCGAGGATGGTTTCGTTAGTGTTGGGAAGCACCCTTTCCACAGACCATGACGACTAGACCCTAACCCCCTAGACCCCGGGTTTAGGGTTTAGGGTTTAGGGTTTAGGAGACCCCTAGGCCCTTAAACTATCAGCTCTGGACCCTACATCAGTTCGTGAGGGCTAGTAACTAGTATATTGTCTTTGCTTTATTATTTAGTTGTGTGGGTGGGGGGGGGGGCCCCAAGCCCCTGAACCCCTAAACCCTAAACCCTTCAACCCTACACCTTAAGCCCCTGAACTACAGGGATCCTGAGCCCGGAGCCCCTATAGCACACATACAACACGGGGTTTAGGGCTTCAGGGGTTTCAGGTTTAGGGTTTAGGGCTTGAGGGGTTTAGGGCTTAGGGCTTTCAATCCCCAACCCTAGTTACAACTGTAAGAAGAAAATTGCGAAGCATAAAAGCCTGCTAGGCCTTCAAGCCCTAAGCTCTCCTTCCCCAGATTCTTGGAACTGTATTCTCCCAGGTTTCCGTACAGTATCCCTGTATTGATCACTCGAACAAGGTCAGTCTCAGGTCAGAGCATGAAAAAGACCAAGCTACTCCCTAAACCCTATATGAGCTATAGTCTCAACTCCTTAAAAGGGGTGTTATAGGACATTATATCGAGGTTCTTAAGGGGGATACTAGGAGTTTAGACTATAGCTCAGCTGTCCTTGTGCCCTTCCAAGAGATCCCAGGCATCCTAAACCCTAACACCCCAAACTACAAACCCCAACCACTACTTTCCAAAACACAAAACCCTCTATGTCTTTATGCCCGTTTGAAGAGCTCTAAACCCTAAACCCTAATCCCTAAACCGGCATCTCCCAACCACAGCGCAGACGAGGTCAGAGGACAGAAAAACTGCCATGTTTGAAGCCGAGCGGCCGAGGAAAGTTCTGCCTGCACTCCGGCTTTAGGGCTTGGTGTGAAGGGTTTAGGGTTTAGGAATTAGGGTTTAGGGTTTAGGATTTAAGGTTTAGGGTTTAGGGTTTAGGGTTTAGGGCTTTGGATTTAGGATGTAGGATTTAGGGTTTCAGGTTTAGCTCAGGATGGTCAGTTGGACTTAGTAAGCAGGTTAGCAATGGGGATAGCTAGGCTGTATGGCAGTCCCCGTGACCCTTAAAGTGGGGACTGCACGAGCCCGAAAACTTTTGGGGCCCTTCTAGTGTAATGGGCTGAATATGGCGGTTGTCGTTAAAGGGGGTTATGCAAGGCTATAGGCACAGGGTTTAGGGTTCTCGGATTTCTCCAAAGAGAGGGTTGGGCGAGCTTTCAAGGATATTTGGAGATGGGTATGCACACCCTTGAGGAATATCAGGCATTATCCTCTAGTCATGGAATAAACCCTAAACCCATAACATGGTCCACCACAATGAGGCCCTTGAAGTTGAAGCTACCGGAGAGAACCTACAATGTGCAGCATCAAAACCCTAATCCCTAAACCCTAAACCGCAGGATTTTTGGGGCAGCCGTTTGGATGCCATTTCTGTGTTGAAATCAAGGTACACTCCCCCAAACTAACCTGGAAACGCATATAGTACCCTTTTAGACGGACTGCAGTCTTTATAGGGCCCTTTTTGGGTTTCCATGTTAGTTTCCGGGAGTGTAGGTAAAATTGCTTGGGGCTGAAAAGTTGAAGGTCCCTGGCCGGGTCTTGGCATGTTTAGAATTAGGGTTTTTAGGGTTCAGGGTTTAGGATTTAGGGTTTAGGATTTAGAGTTTAGGATTTAGGGTTTAGGAATTAGGGTTTAAGGGTGTAGCCCTACATCCTAAACCCCTATCTAACCCCCGTTAAGGAGTTTAGGCTATAGCTCATGGAGGGGAGGGTGCAGAATGAAACTCCCTGGGCCCCCTCAGCTTCAGAAACCAGATTCCCTGCATCGATCTGGAAGTCTCAAACCCTGAAGTTTAGGGCTTAGGGTTTAGGGTTTAGGGACCCAATTGGAGGTTTCCCCAAATTAGGGGTACCATTTGGCGAGTCCCCCTGTATTTTGGGGTCTATACTTGGTGTCCCTCCCCAAACAGGCATTATTTTCAGCATCTTACGGCTATATAGGCATTCTCTATAGACTGGGTGCTGCCCTCCGCTCAGTAACAGTTGGACAATTAATACTCATAGGGTGTAGGATTTAGAATATTACAATTACATGTAGCCTTCAGTGTTGCCTCTAATACAGGCTGTTACCGGGTGGAGGCAAAATCCAATTCATCCTAAACCCTAAACCCTACACCTTATACCCTAAACCGTATACCCTGGATCAATGTTAGGAATCCTCTATACTTTTTGGGGTATGGGATTCCTTGTATTTATGCAAAAAGGATCCTTTTTTCTTCCTAGGGTAACGTGGGCTAAGTACCCTAAACCAAAAACCCCGGAACCCGCAGAGTACACCAGTGCTGGCTCGCTCGACCACGAGCCGAGGGGCTGCTTTTTCTGGTGTTGGCACCCTTTTTTCGGAGGTTTCAGAGGGGTTTACACTCCCCCAAACTAACATGGAAACCCATATAGTCCCCTTTTAGAAGGACTGTAGTCTTCATAGGGCCCTCTTTGGGTTTCCATGTTAGTTTCCAGGAGTGTAGGGGTTTAAGGCTTAGGGTCTAGGGTTTGGGCTTAAGGGTTAAGGGTTTCAGGTTTTGTGTTTGGGATTTAGGCGCGGTGGTTCATGAAGGTAGATACTGTACCCAGAAATCCCCCAACATTTCCAAGCAACTCCCTAAGGTTCAGCAGAACCTAACCTCTTTTTGTTGGGCCACCCCCTTAAGGATCTGACAATTTTTGAAAGTGATCTAAGCTCCAGAACTTCATCATAATCCTCAGTGACAGTAGTTTTTTTGCTAAAGAAAGTAGAAGATCTAGCTACGCAACAATGTGCTTGAAACTTCGACCCTTTGTGTGGTAGAAGGTAAGCACAGATAATTCCGCACATGGTTTTATTGATGGGCTTCAACCAAAAAGAAGCAAGCCTACTAGTTACCTCCCCTTCAAATTTAGTATTTGCTGTTAACCCCCGCCCCCCGCCCACCCCTGGACATGAATATCCTCCTGATATGTGAAAGTAGTGTATAATATTCAGTATCTATATCCAGGGGAGTGGGGCTTATGAGCAAAACATCAGGGGAATGCAAAGCCAGAAGGCGAGACTATCTCAATTCAATGAGTCCCTGAACATTAAACTCTATGCCCCGAATTCTAAACCCTAAGCCCTCTGTTTTCCGAAGCGTAAGTTGCAAGCATGCCATCACTTAGCACAAGATCAGGCCTAAATTGAACCTAGGCGCCAATCTAGCCGCAAGGGAAGACAAAACCCTCCCCTAGTCTTCTGGGCACCCTACAAGTAGCCGACTCCCAGAAACTAAACCCTAAACCCTAAACCCTAAACCTCTAAACCCTTAAGCCCCTAAACCCCCAAACTTACCCCAAACCCCAAACCCTAAACACTAAATCTGAAACCCTTCAACGACGCGGGCTTTCAACCGCAGCCTCTTTTGGCTGAACCTGTTCCCGGACGGATCAGGGCGCCCCCCTCTCCAAAAGAGCCCAGAAACGTCGCTCTTGCCAGCAGGAGCCTAAGGTCCCATGGCCATAACTGGGTAGGCCCCTGGGATATTGAATATTTTCCCTAATGGCTTTAATAAGGGACCCTGTATACTAACATTTTTCAAAGGGTTTTAGGGGGGCCAACCCAGATAACAGGTTTCAACATTGACATGTAAAGCTGTGAGGTTTCGGTCTCTCAGTTTAGAACTTGGACAAAGGCTTAGTGATGATTCCAAAGTGAGCACCTAATTTAGTGGCCCTACGATGGATCTTGAAAATCCTGCATGACCCTATCTACCTTCTACCGAACCTCTACCGTGGGAATGGTGGTAAAGTAGTTGATAAAGGTCATGAAGGACTCTTGTATCAACAGTAGTAAACACATAAGTCACCGCCTGAAGGCTGCCCTACCTGGTTCTTTGGGTGGGTGGGGGTGCGAGCGTTTTCCATTATGACGGCTCTTATGGAGAAATGCTATAGGTATGGTGTCCATTTTCCGGGGTTGGGTAACCCGAAATCCTCCCATTGACTTCGTTCAAAGATACATCCAAAAAATGGTTGCAAATGAATGGAGAAGGAAACGGACAATCAAATTGACACTTGGTCTATCTAGGTTTCATATAGCGATTGCAACATAGAGGATCACTTGACCATCCTACCACACTGTTAGAATTCTGCTTATACGAGTTGTAGTGAAAGACTCCTTCAGGGAGTTATATAGGGAGTAGTATGGGGGTTTTTAAGGGGGATACGAGGAGTTCAGACTATAGCTCATATGGACGGCGGTTGACGAAACTCTCTCGCCGCCCTTGCCCATCTGTGAAACATTGTTTGCATACATGACTTTCACATGGAGATACCCTCCCTCAACCGACCAAAACCTTTCTTTGTAGCTCCCCTAAAAGTTCTATAGTAGGGTTTATACACGTAGGACCCTACAAAAAATGTGGGTTTTGATAGGTTAAGATAATCCCTGATGTCCCCGAAGCCCTAATCCCTAAACCCTAATCCCTAAAACCCCCGTAAGCCCTAATCCTCATATGATCCCTTGGGACCCTACAAAAAAAATGTTTTGGTAGGTTAAGGTCCTTGTACCTGCAGTACCTAAACCCTAAACCCTAAGCCCTAACTAGTGGGGAAAGCTAAGGTCATTAGACGGCTTTCAGTGGTCATTGCACTATTGGTTTTCGCCAGACTGGATCCTCAGAAAACCCGACCCTGGGTCTAGGCTTGGGGTCTTCAACAAAGTTATAAGGGTTTAGGGTTAGGGTTTAGGGTTTAGCGTTCCCTAAACCCTGTTAAGCCCTGAACCCTCAACCGCGGGCAAGGATTGAACTGGAGGAATTCTTCTTGATAGGTTCGTGTCTCCAACTTTCAACGAGCCAGGCAAGAAGTAATGCTAGCCCCAATAGTTTGCCCGCGGGGTAAGGGTTTAGGGTTTAGGATGTAGGGTGTAGGGGTTTAGGGTTTAGCGTTTGAGTAACCCGAATGGTCCATGTACCAAATCATCTACCAGGATGGACTAGACCTTTTAAGGGTTTCAGATTCAGGGTTGCAGGTTTAGGGGTCCATGAAACCAATAGTTGGTTAGTTGGGCTTCTGGTACTAGTACATTTTTATGGTAAGTACATGATTCTTGGTACCTGGACCTTTATGGTAACACCGTGAAACTTCATCATTGTTGCATGACAATTGAAGGGGCTACAAGATTTTCAATTGAATTGCATTGAAATACACAGCCTTCAAGGACTTGAGGCCCTTGATCTTGGTACCTTTCTGGGGTAACTCGTCTAAGAATCCCTCTTGGCTCCTTGTCGTCACTTCAAAAGCCACCTCACTCAGAAGGGCTATGTCCAGAGGGTGCCCCCTAATCTTGTGCCCCCCAGGACTAAAACTTAAACAATTCCTTGCAACCCTGAGACAACAGGTAGAACTCATCCTGCTCCAAGGTCCTCTTACTACTCCAAAGCTATGCAGGACTGCGTGACAGACTGGCGGTGAACTCAGCTGATGCGGAACGCAACGCCAGTCTAAAATCTCGGGCGTAGGAAACTGCTGGATGACGCGTGCTTCTGGGGCTTGCCATGAGCGAGAAGAATACTGATCAAAACCCTTAGCCCCCTGTCTTTTTGTAGTATATTAGGTATGTTAGGGTATACTACAGTATATTATACGATATTAGAATAGTATACTATGATATATGATAGTACATATTATAGTAGATTATAGTATACTATAGTATATATGTCATAGTATATTACAGTATATTTTCGTATATTATAATATATCATTGTATATTCTGGTATATTATACTATATTATACTTTAGTATATTATCGTATAGAGCCCTAAACCCAAATGTGAGGAAAGGTAGTTCATGCCTGCAAGCTCCCGCAGACATCGGCCTACTTCCCCCAAGCAGGGTACAGGGTTCGGAGCTTAGGGAACCCTGTGTAGGCCATAGTCTAAACTCCTTAAAGGGGGTTGATATAGGGGATTATATATAAGGATTGCTATGGGGATTATTAAGGGAGATACTAGGAGTTTAGACCATAGCTCATGTAGGGTTTAGGGTTCGGGGCTTAGGGAACCTTATGCGGTCCCCTTAAGATTGATCAGCACCCTACCAAGTGCTTTGGCCTTCCGAAGCCCGAATACATACCTGGGGCAGCTGCGAATATCAAACGTCAAGGCGATTTAGGGTTTAGGATTTAGGGTTTAGGGATTATCTTTATTATCGGGGCCAGACATAGTGTTTAGTTCTGGCTGTGTTTAAGCCAAGATCTTCTTGACTGCATCTGAACAAGGAACCAGTTATATGAAAGTGTGATGGAGTTTCAGCACAGCCCCGAACCCTAATCTCTCTCCTAATAAGGAACCCCTGTCCATGAGTGATAGGGGGAAATATGGACTGTCGCAGGGTAGTATGGGGCAGGTAAAGCTCAAGCCTTAAACCTGTAGACCCAGACTCTGAGCCATGAACTGCAAAAGATGAGAATTCCTGGCATCCTGAGCCTGAATGCTCTGGATCCAAGCCACCTACTTGCAGACTGTTGGTAGTATAGCCCCCCTTAAGTAGATAGAATGTGGAATTGCCCAGTATCATAAGAAGATCCCATATACCC